>CM038680.1:390501627-390646762 GCA_021605205.1 Aegilops longissima
ATTACTTTACTTTATTGCTAACGGTAGCCATAGTAGTAGAAGTAATAAGTTGGCGAGACAACTTCATGGAACACGATGATGGAGATCATGATGATGGAGATCATGGTGTCATGCGGTGACGATGATGATCATGGAGCCCGAAGATGGAGATCAATGGAGCTACATGATATTGGCCATATCATGTCACTACTATATAATTGCATGTGATGTTTATTATGTTTATGCATCTTGTTTGCTTAGAACGGCGGTAGTAAATAAGATGATCCTTACAACAATTTCAAAAGTGTTCTCCCTAAGCGTGCACCGTTGCTAAAGTTTGTCGCTTCTAAGCACCACGTGATGATCGGGTGTGATGGATTCTTACGTTCACATACAGCGGGTGTAAGACAGATTTACACCACGAAACACTTAGGGTTAACTTGGCGAGCCTAGCATGTACAGACATGGCCTCGAAACACGAGAGACCGAAAGGTCGAGCATGAGTCGTATGGTAGATATGATCAACATGAAGATGTTCACGATGATGACTAATCCGTCTCACGTGATGATCGGACACGGCCTAGTTGACTCGGATCATGTAATCACTTAGATGACCCGGAGGATGTCTATCTGAGTGGGAGTTCATTAGATGAACTTAATTATCTGAACATAGTCAAAAGCCCTTTGCAAATTATGTAAATGGCTCGCTTTACTTCCTTTGTTTAGATATGTTCCTAGAAAAATATAGTTGAAAGTTAATAGTAGCAATTATGCAGACGGTGAAAGCTTATGTCCTTAATGCACGCTCGTGTGCTGAATCCCAAGCGTCGTTTGTGGATGTTGCGAACATCGGACATACGTTTTGATAACTACGTGATAGTTCGGTTAAGCGGTTTAGAGTTGAGGCACCAAAGGCGTTTTGAAGCGTCGCGGAACATATGAGATGTTTGAGGGCTGAAATTGGGATTTCAGGCTCGTGCTTACGTCAAGAGGTATAAGACCTCCGGCGATTTTCTTAGCCTGCAAACTAAGGAGAAAAGCTCAATCGTTGAGCTTGTGCTCAGATTATGCAGGTGCAACAATCACTTGAATCGAGTGGGAGTTGATCTTCGAGATGAGATAGTGATGTTTCTCCAAAGTCATTGCCACCAAGCTGCTAGAGCTTCGTGATGAACTATAACATATCAGGGATAGATATGATGATCCTTGAAGTATTAGCGATGTTTGACACGAAAGTAGAAATCAGAAGGAGCATCAATTGTTGATGGTTGGTGAAACCACTAGTTTCAAGAAGGGCAAGGGCAACAAGGGATACTTCATGAAGCGGCAAAAACAGTTGCTGCTCTAGTGAAGAAACCCAAGGTTGAACCCAAACCGAGACTAAGTGCTTCTATAATGAGGAGCAGACCTTTGAAGCAGAACCACCCTAGATACTTGGTAGATAAGAAGGCAGGCAAGGTCGATAGAAGTATATTGGATATACATTATGTTAATGTGTACTTTACTAGTACTCCTAGTAGCACCAGGGTATTAGATACGGTTCGGTTGCTAAGTGTTAGTAACTCGAAATAAAAGCTACGGAATAAGCGGAGACTAGCTAAAGGTGAGTGACGATATGTGTTGTAAGTGTTTCCAAGGTTGATGTGATCAAGCATCATACGCTCCCTCTACCATCGAGATTGGTGCTAAACCTAAATAATTGTTATTTGGTGTTTGCGTTGAGCATAGACATGATTGGATTATGTCTATATAACACAGTTATTCGTTTAAGGAGAATAATGGTTGCTCTATTTATTTGAATAATACCTTCAATGGTCTTGCACCTAAAAGAATGGTTTATTGAATCTCGATTGTAGTGATACACATTTTCATGCCAAAAGATATAAGGTAGTAATAATAGTACCACTTACTTGTGGCCTTTGCCATGTAAGTCATAAAGCATGATGAAACTCCATTCGGATGGACAGTTTGGACTCACTTGATTTTGAATCACTTGAGATATGCAAATCATACCACATGGGCAAGATAGTGAAAAGCCTCGGTTTAGATAAGATGGAACAAGATAGCAACTTGTTGGAAGTAACACATTTTGATGTGTGCAGTCCAATGAGTCTTTGAGGCATCTGATGAATATCGTTATGTTTTTACTTCACAGATGATTTGAGTAGATGTTGAGTATATTTACTTGATGAAACACAAGTCTGAATTATTGAAAGGTTCAAGTAATTTCAGAGTGAAGTTGAAGATCTTCGTGACAAGAGGATAAAATGTCTGCGATATGATCATATAGATGAATATCTGAGTTGCGAGTTTGGTACACAATTGAGACATTGTGGAAATTGTTTCACAACTAATACCGCCTGGAACACCATAGTGTGATGGTGTGTCCGAACATCATAGTTGCACCCTATTAGATATGGTGCGTACCATGATGTCTCTTATCGAATTACCACTATCATTCATGGGTTAGGCATTAGAGACAACCACACTCAATTTAATAGGGCACCACGTAATTCCGTTGAGATGACACCATGAGAACTATGGTTTAGAGAAACCTAAGCTGTCATTTCTTGAAAGTTTGGGGCTGCAACGCTTATGTGAAAAGTTTCATCATGATAAGCTCGAACCCAAAGCGGATAAAATGCATCTTCATAGGACACCCAAAACAGTTGGGTATACCTCCTAATTCAGATCCGAAAGCAATAGGGATTGTTTCTTGAATCGGGTCCTTTCTCGAGGAAAAGTTTGTCTCGAAAAGTTGAGTGGGAGGATGGTGGAGACTTGATGAGGTTATTGAACCGTCACTTCAACTAGTGTGTAGCGAGGCACGGGGAAGTTGTTCTGTGGCACCTACACCAATTAAAGTAGAAGCTTATGATAGTGATCATGAAACTTGGATCAAGTCACTACCGTACCTCGTGGGGTGACAAGGATGCGTGTTAGCAGTGGTACAGTAATCCTGTCTTGAAGGTCATGTTGCTAGACAACAATGAACCTACAAGCTATGGAGAAGCGATGGTGGGCCCAAATTCCGACAAATGGTTAGAAGCCATGAAATCCGATATAGGATCCATGTATCGAGAACAAAGCATGGACTTTGGTGGACTTGCACGATGATCGGCAAGCCATTGAGATAAATGGATCTTTAAGAAGAAGCGGGCGTGGGCGGTAATGTCACCGTCTATGAAGCTCGACTTGTGGCGAAGAGTTTTTCACAAGTTCAAGGAGTTGACTACGATGAGATTTTCTCATCGATGGCGATCTTAAATCCGTCGGAATCATGTTGCTACGAGCTGCATTTATGAAATCTGGCGGATGGATGTCAAAATGAGTTTCCTTACCAGTTTTCGTAAGGAAAGGTTGTATGTGATACAATCAGAAAGTTTTGTCGATCCTAAGGATGCTAAAAGGTATCTGGCTCAGCGATCCTTTCTTAGAATTTGGAGTAAGCATCTCGGAGTTGGAATGTGCGCTTTGATGAGATGATCAAAGATTTTGGGTTTATACAAAGTTTATGAAAACTTGTATTTCCAAAGAAGTGAGTGGGAGCACTATAAATTTCTGATCAGTATATGTTGTTGACATATTGATGATCAGAAATGATGTAAATTCTAGAAAGCATATAGGGTTGTTTGGAAAGTGTTTTCAAGTGAAAACCTGTATTAAGCTACTTGAACATTGAGCATCAAGATCTATAGGGATAGATCAAAACGCTTAATGGTACTTTCAAATGAGAATATACCTTGGCATGATCTTGAAGGTGTTCAAGATGGATCGAGTCAAAGAAGGAGTTCTTGCCTGAGATGTAAGGTATGCAGATTAAGACTTAAAGCTCGACCACGGCGAAGCGAGAGAGAAAGGGCGAAGGTCGTCCCTATACCTTAGACATAGGCTCTCGGTATGCTATCTTGTGTACCGCTTTGGAAGTGTGCCTTGCCATGAGTCGTCAAGGGTAGAAGAATGATCCAGGAAAGGATCATTGGACAGCGATCAAAATTGTCCTTGGAGTGAATAAGGACAGGTTGAAGGAAATATGCCCTAGAGGCAATAATAATGTTATTATTTATTTCCTTATATCATGATAAATGTTTATTATTCATGCTAGAATTGTATTAACGGAAACATAATACATGTGTGAATACATAAACCTCTGAGTGTCACTAGTATGCCTCTACTTGACTAGCTCGTTAATCAAAGATGGTTATGTTTCCTAACCATGAACAAGGAGTTGTTATTTGATTAACGGGATCACATCATTAGTTGAATGATCTGATTGACATGACCCATTCCATTAGCATAGCACCTGATCGTATAGTTTGTTGCTAGTGCTTTTCTTCATGACTTATACATGTTCCTATGACTATGAGATTATGCAACTCCGTTTGCCGAGGAACACTTTGGGTGCTACCAAGCGTCTGGCGTAACTGGGTGATTATAAAGGTACATTACAGGTGTCTCGAAGGTACATGTTGGGTTGGCATATTTGAGATTAGGATTTGTCACTCCGATTGTCGGAGAGGTATCTCTGGGCCCTCTCGGTAATGCACATCACATAAGCCTTGCAAGCATTGCAACTAAATGTGTTAGTTGTGAGATGATGTATTACGGAGCGAGAAAAGAGACTTGCCGATGCGAGATTGAACTAGGTATTGGATACGGCGATCGAATCTCGGGCAAATAACTATACCGATGACAAAGGAACAACGTATGTTGTTATGCGGTCGACCGATAAAGATCTTCGTAGAATATGTAGGAACCAATATGGGCATCCAGGTTCCGCTATTGGTTATTGACCGAGAATAGTTCTAGGTCATGTCTACATAGTTCTCGAACCCGTAGGGTCCATGCAACAAGGTTTCGATGGCGGTTATATTATGAGTTTATGAGTTTTGATGTACGAAGGAGTTGAGTCCCGGATGAGATCGGGGACATGGCGAGGAGTCTCGAAATGGTCGAGGCGTAAAGATCGATATATTGGACGACTATATTGGAGTTGGAAGGTTCGAATGATTGGGTATTTTGAGATGGGGAGTTACGGGATTACAGGGGAAGTAATGGGCCTTGATGGGCTTTAGTGGGAAGAGAAAAAAAAGGCTGCTGCCCCCTCCCCTCTAGTCCGGGTGGACTAGGGAAAGGGGCGGACACCTCTCCTTCTCCTCCTATTCCTTCTCCCTTCCTCCCTTTTGGTGGACTCCTACTAGGACTTGGAGTCCTAGTAGGAATCCATATCTGGCCGCACCTTTGCCTTGGCGGCCTCCTCCTCCTCCATCCTTTATATCTGAGGGGCAGGGGCACCCCATGACACACAAGTTGATCTCTGGATCTTGCCTTAGCCGTGTGCGGTGCCCCTTCCACCATATTCCACCGGTCATATCGTCGCGGAGCTTAGGAGAAGCCTGCGCGGAGAATCATATCGTCGCGGAGCTTAGGCGAAGCCCTGCGTCGGTGGAGCATCAACATCGTCCTGCCGCCCGTCGTCTTGTGGAACTCATCCCGACACTTTGCTGGATCGGAGTCGGGGATCGTCATCGAGCTGAGCGTGTGCAGAACTTCGGAGGTGCCGTCGTTCGGTGCTTGGATCGGTCGGATCGTGGAGGCGTCGACTACATCAACAGCGTTGTTATAGCGCTTCGCTTTCGGTCTCACAGTGCGTGGGCGGACCTCTCCCTCTCGTTGCTATGCCATCACCATGGTCTTGCGTGATCGTAGGAAAATTTTTGAAATTACTCGTTCCCTAACAGTGGCATCGAGCCTGGTTTTATCGTTGATGTCATGTGCGAGTAGAACACAAGTGAGTTGTGGGCGATACAAGTCATACTGCCTACCAGCATGTCATACTTTGGTTCAGCGGTATTGTGAGATGAAGCGGCCGGACCGACATTACAGCGTGCGCTTCTGGCGAGACTGGTTTCACCGCTCGAGCACTCGTTGCTTAAAGGTGACGGCGGGTGTCTGTCTCTCTCACTTTAGTTGAATCGAGTGTGGCTCGCCGGTCCTTGAGAAGGTTAAGCGGAGTCTATTTGGCGAAATATCGTTGTGGTTTTGATGCGTGGTAAACGGTTCTTGCTCAGCCCGTAGCAGCCACGTAAAACTTGCAACAACAAAGTAGAGGGCGTCTAACTTGTTTTGCAGGGCATGTTGTGATGTGATATGGTCAAGGCGTGATGCTATATTTTATTGTATGAGATGATCATGTTTTGTAACAAGTTATCGGCAATGGCAGGAGCCATATGGTTGTCGCTTTATTGTATGAAATGCAAGCGCCATGTAATTGCTTTACTTTATCACTAAGGAGTAGCGATAGTCGTAGAAGCAATAGTTGGCGAGGCGACAACGATGCTACGATGGAGATCAAGGTGTCGCGCGGTGGCGATGGTGATCATGGCGGTGCTTGGCGATGGAATCACAAGCACAAGATGATGATGACCATATCATATCACTTATATTGATTGCATGTGATGTTTATCCTTTATGCATCTTATCTTGCTTTGATTGGCGGTAGCATTATAAGATGATCTCTCACTAAAATTATCAAGAAGTGTTCTCCACAGTATGCACCGTTGCGAAAGTTCTTCGTCTTTGAGACACCGCGTGATGATCGGGTGTGATAGGCTCTCGTTCAAATACAGCGGGTGCAAAACAGTTTTGCCGCGGAATACTCAGGTTAAACTTGCGAGCCTTGCATATAAGATATGGCCTCGGAACACGGAGACCGAAAGGTCGGCGTGAATCATATAGTAGATATGATCAACATAGTGATGTTCACCATTGAAACTACTCCATCTCACGTGATGATCGGACATGGTTTAGTTGATTTGGATCACGTAATCACTTAGATGACTAGAGATGTCTATCTAAGTGGGAGTTCTTAAGTAATATGATTAATTGAACTTTAATTTATCATGAACTTAGTCTGGTAGTATTTTGCAAATTATGTTGTAGATCAATAGCTCGCGTTGTTGCTTCCCTATGTTTTTATATGTGTTCCTAGAAAATTGTATTGAAAAATGTTAGTAGCAATGATGCGGATTGGATCCGTGATCTGAGGTTTATCCTCATTGCTGCTGTGAAGAATTATGTCCTTAATGCACGCTAGGTGACAGACCTATTGCAGGAGCAGATCTGAGGCGTTATGAGCGTTTGGCTAGCTCAATATGAGCGAATCTGAGGCGTTATGAGCGTTTGGCTAGCTCAATATGATGACTACTTGATAGTTTAGTGCACCATGTAGCGGCTTAGAATCGGGACTTCAAAGGCGTTTTGAGCGTCATGGACCATATGAGATGTTCAGGAATTGAAGTTAATATTTCAAGCAAATACCGAGTTGAGAGATATGAAGTCTCCAACAAGTTCTATAGCTAAAAGATGGAGAGAATCGCTCAACTAGTGAGCATGTGCTCAGATTATGCGAGTACTTCAATCACTTGAATCAAGTGGGAGTTAATCTTCGAGATAAGATAGTGATTGACAGAATTCTCTAGTCACCATCACTAAGTTAGTAGAACTTCGTGATGAACTATAATATGCAAGGGATGACGAAAAAGATTCTCGAGCTCTTGGCGATGCTAAAATCGTGAAGGTAGAAATCAAGAAAAACATCAAGTGTTGATGGTTGACAAGACCACTAGTCTCAAGGAAAATGGCAAAGGAAGAAGGGAACTTCAAAAGGAGCGGCAAGCAAGTTGCTGCTCGGTGAAGAAGCCCAAGTCTAGACCTAAGCACGAGGCTGAGTACTTTTGCTGCAATGGAACTGGTCCTTTGGAAGCGGAACTACCCTGAATATTTGGTGGATAAGAAGGATGGCAAAGTGAACAAGGTTATATTTGATATACAGGTTATTGATGTGTGCCTTACTAGTGTTTATAGTAGCCCCTGAGTATTTGATACTCGTTAGGTTGCTAAGATTAGTAACTTCGAAAGCAGGAGTTCTGAGAATAAGCAGAGACTAGTTGAAGGGAAGTGGCGATGAGTGTTGGAAGTAGTTCCAAGATTGATATGATCATCATCGCACACTCCCTATACTTTCGGGATTAGTGTGGAACCTAAATAAGTGTTATTTGGTGTTGAGCATAAATATGATTTGATCATGTTTATTGCAATCTGATTATTCATTTAAGTAAGAGAATAAATTGTTGTTACATTTACATGAATAAAACCTTATATGGTTACACACCCAATGAAAATGGTTCATTGGATCTCGATCATAGTGATACACATATTCATAATATTGAAACCAAAAGATGCAAAGTTAATAATGATAGTGCAACTTATTTGTGGCTTTGCCGTTTAGGTCATATTGGTGTAAAGCGCATGAAGAAAACTCCATCTGATGGACTTTTGGAATCACTTGATTATGAATCATTTGATGCTTGCGAACCGTGCCTTTTGGGCAAGATGACTAAAACTCCGTTCTCGAACAATGGAACAAACTCTTGACTTATTGGAATAATACATACCGATGTATGCGATCCAATGAGTGTTGATGCTCGTGGCAAATATCGTTATTTTCGACCTTCACAAGATGATTTGAGAAGATATGGGTATATCTACTTGATGAAACATAAGTCTGAAATAGTTGAAAGGTTCAAAGAATTTCAGAGTGAAGTGGAAAATCATCGTAACAAGAAAATAAAGTTTCTGCGATCTGATCGTGGAGCGAATATTTGAGTTCTGAGTTTGGTCTTCAATGAAAACAATGTGGAATAGTTTCACAGCTCCATACACGGAACACCACAGCGTTATGGTGTGTCGAGCGTCGTAACCGTACTTTATTTTGATATGGTGCGATCTATGATGTATCTTACCGATTTACCACTATCGTTTTGGGGTTATGCATTAGAGACAGCTGCATTCACGTTTAATAGGGCAACCATCTAAATCCGTTGAGATGACACCGTATGAACTATGGTTTAGCGATAAACCTAAGCTGTCGTTTCTTAAAGTTTGGAGTTGTGATGCTTATGTGAAAAAGTTTTCACGATAAGCTCGAACCCAAATCGAATCGTCTTCATAGAATACCCAAAGGCAACTATTGGGTACACCTTCTATCACAGATCCGAAGGCAAGTTTTTCGTTGCTAAGATGGATCCTTTCTAGAAGAAGTTTCTCTCGAAAGAAGTGAGTGGGAGGAAAGTAGAACTTGATGAGGTAATTGTACCTTCTCCCTTATTGGAAAGTAGTTCATCACGAAATCAGTTCGATGATTCCTACACCAATTAGTGAGGAAGTTAATGATGATGATCATGAAACTTCAGATCAAGTTGCTACCAAACCTCGTGGGTCTTCGAGTAAGATCCGCACAGAGTGATGCGGTAATCCTATTCTAAAAGTCATGTTACTAGACCATGATGAACCTACGAACTATGAGAAGCGATGATGAGCCCAGATTCATGAAATGGTTTGAGACCATGAAATCTGAGATGGGATCCATGTATGAGAACAAAGTATGGACTTTGGTTGACTTGCCCGATGATCGGCAAGCCATTGAGAATAAATGGATCTTCAAGAGGAAGGCGGACAGCGATAGTAGTGTTACTATCTACAAAGCTCGACTTATGCATAAAAGGTTTTGACAAGTTCAAGGTGTTGACTACAATGAGATTTTCTCAATTGTAGCGATGCTTAAGTCTGTCGAATCATGTTAGCAATTGCCACATTTATGAAATCTGGCAAATGGATGTCAAAACTACATTCTTTAATGGATTTATTAAAGAAGAGTTGTATATGATGCAACCAGAAGGTTTTGTCAATCCTAAAGGAGCTAACAAAATGTGCAAGCTCAGTGATCCATCTATGGACTGGTGCAAGCATCTCGGAGTTGGAATAAGCGCTTTGATAGTGTGATCAAAGCATATGGTTTTATCTGAGACTTTTGGAGAAGCTGTATTTACAAGAAAGTGAGTGGGAGCACTACAGCATTTCGATAAGTATATGTGAATGACATATTGTTGATCGGAAATAATGTAGAATTATACGCAAAGCATAAAGGAGTGTTTGAAAGGAGTTTTTCAAAGAAAGACCTCGGTGAAGCTGCTTACATATTGAGCATCAAGATCTATAGAGATAGATCAAGGCGGCTTGATAAAGTTTTCAATGAATACATATCTTGACAAGATTTTGAAGTAGTTCAAAATGGAACAGTCAAAGAAAGAGTTCTTGCACTGTGTTACAAGGTGTGAGATTGAGTAAGACTCAAAACCCGACCACGGCGAGAAGATAGAAAGAGAATGAAAGTCATTCCTATGCATCAGCCATAGGTTCTATAAAGTATGTCATCTTGTGTACCAGATCTATTGCATACCCTACCACTAAGATTGGCAAGGGAGTGCAATAGAGATCTAGGAGTAGATCAATGGACAGCGGTCAAAATTATCCTTAGTAGAATAAGGATATGTTTCTCGATTATGGAAGTGAAAAAGGTTAAATGCGTAAAGGTTACGTCGATGCAAGTTTTAACACTAATCTAGATGACTCTGAGTCTCAATCTAGATACATATTGAAAGTGGGAGCAATTAGCTAGAGTAGCTCCGTGCGAGCATTGTAGACATAGAAATTTGCAAAATACTTACGGCTCTGAATGTAGCGAGACCCGTTGACTAAAATTATCTCACAAGCAAAACATGATCACACCTTAGTACTCTTTGGGTGTTAATCACATAGCGATGTGAACTAGATTCTGACTCTAGTAAACCCTTTGGGTGTTGGTCACATGTCGATGTGAACTATGGGTGTTAACCACATATAGATGTGAACTATTGATGTTAAATCACATGGCGATGTGAACTAGATTATTGACTCTAGTGCAAGTGGGAGGCTGAAGGAAATATGCCTAGAGGCAATAATAATGTTATTATTTATTTCCTTATATCATGATAAATGTTTATTATTCATGCTAGAATTGTATTAACGGAAACATAATACATGTGTGAATACATAAACCTCTGAGTGTCACTAGTATGCCTCTACTTGACTAGCTCGTTAATCAAAGATGGTTATGTTTCCTAACCATGAACAAGGAGTTGTTATTTGATTAACGGGATCACATCATTAGTTGAATGATCTGATTGACATGACCCATTCCATTAGCATAGCACCTGATCGTATAGTTTGTTGCTAGTGCTTTTCTTCATGACTTATACATGTTCCTATGACTATGAGATTATGCAACTCCGTTTGCCGAGGAACACTTTGGGTGCTACCAAGCGTCCTGGCGTAAGCTGGGTGATTATAAAGGTACATTACAGGTGTCTCGAAGGTACATGTTGGGTTGGCATATTTGAGATTAGGATTTGTCACTCCGATTGTCGGAGAGGTATCTCTGGGCCCTCTCGGTAATGCACATCACATAAGCCTTGCAAGCATTGCAACTAAATGTGTTAGTTGTGAGATGATGTATTACGGAGCGAGAAAAGAGACTTGCCGATGTGAGATTGAACTAGGTATTGGATACGAAGCGATCGAATCTCGGGCAAATATTTATACCGATGACAAAGGGAACAACGTATGTTGTTATCTTGGTCTGACCGATAAAGATCTTCGTAGAATATGTAGGAACCAATATGGGCATCCAGGTTCCGCTATTGGTTATTGACGAGAATAGTTCTAGGTCATGTCTACATAGTTCTCGAACCCGTAGAGTCCTTGCAACAAGGTTTCGATGGCGGTTATATTATGAGTTTATGAGTTTTGATGTACGAAGGAGTTGAGTCCCGGATGAGATCGGGGACATGACGAGAGTCTCGAAATGGTCGAGGCGTAAAGATCGATATATTGGACGACTATATTGGAGTTGGAAGGTTCGAATGATTGGGTATTTTGAGATGCGGGGAGTTACGGGATTACAGGGGAAGTAATGGGCCTTGATGGGCTTTAGTGGGAAGAGGAAAAAAAAGGCTGCTGCGCCCCCTCCCTCTAGTCCGGGTGGACTAGGGAAAGGGGCGGACACCTCTCCTTCTCCTCCTATTCCTTCTCCCTTCCTCCCTTTTGGTGGACTCCTACTAGGACTTGGAGTCCTAGTAGGAATCCATATCCTGGCCGCACCTTTGCCTTGGCGGCCTCCTCCTCCTCCATCCTTTATATACTGGGGCAGGGGCACCCCATGACACACAAGTTGATCTGGATCTTGCCTTAGCCGTGTGCGGTGCCCCTTCCACCATATTCCACCCGGTCATATCGTCGCGGAGCTTAGGGAAGCCTGCGCGGGAGAAGTCATATCGTCGCGGAGCTTAGCGAAGCCCTGCGTCGGTGGAGCATCAACATCGTCCTGCCGCCGTCGTCTTGTGGAACTCATCCCGACACTTTGCTGGATCGGTCCGGGGATCGTCATCGAGCTGAGCGTGTGCAGAACTTCGGAGGTGCCGTCGTTCGGTGCTTGGATCGGTCGGATCGTGGAGGCGTCGACTACATCAACAGCGTTGTTATAGCGCTTCGCTTTCGGTCTCACAGTGCGTGGGCGGACCTCTCCCTCTCGTTGCTATGCCATCACCATGGTCTTGTGTGATCGTAGGAAAATTTTTGAAATTACTCGTTCCCTAACAATGGCGATGTGGTGTTACGGAGCGAGTAAAGAGACTTGCGATAGCGAGATTGAACAAGGTATCGGATACGGCGATCGAATCTCGAGCAAGTACAATACCGCTAGACAAAGGGAATTGTATCACGGGATTGATTGAGTCCTTGACATCGTGGTTCATCCGATGAGATCATCATGGAACATGTAGGAGCCAACATGGGTATCGAGATCCGCTGTTGGTTATTGACGGGAAACGTCTCGGTCATATGCGCATGATTCGAACCCGTGGGGTCTACACATAAGGTTCGATGGCGCTAGGGTTATAAAGGAAGTTTGTATGTGGTTGCGAATGTTGTTGAGTCTGGATGAGATCTGGATGTCACGAGGAGTTCGGAATGGTCGGAGGTAAAGATTTATATATGGAAAGTTGTTGTTGGGTTAGGAAAAAGTTGGGTTTTTCGGTATTGTGCAGGAAGCTTCGAGAAGATTCGGAGGGTCGGAGGTCGGAAATAGTTCCACCACGTCAATACAGTAGCATGGGCTGTGAGGGGCCGCCCTAGCCTTAATGGGCAGGGGCACCAGCCCCAAGGCCCATGCGCATGGGAAGGGAAAACCCTAAGGGAGGGCCTCCACTTGACTTGGGAGGCACTCCTCCCCCATGGCCGCCCCTAGATGGGATCTAGGGCTGGCCGCACCCTTGGGGTGGGAAAACCCTAAAGAGCGCATCCCCTTTCCCCTATATATATACTTGAGGTTTTGGGGCTGCCATACACATGAGAACCTCTCCCTCTTGGCGCAGCCCTACCTCTCTCCTTCTCCTCTCACGCGGTGCTTGGCGAAGCCTGCGGGATGCCACGCTCCTCCACCACCACCACGCCGTTGTCTGCTGCTGGATGGAGTCTTCTTCAACCTCTCCCTCTCTCCTTGCTGGATCAAGGCGTGGGAGGCGTCCTTTGGGTTGTCGCGTGTGTTGAGCAGCGGAGGTGTCGTCCGTTCGGCACTAGGATCTCCGGTGATTTGGATCACTGACAGTCGACTCCTTCAACCCCGTTCTCTTGAGCGCTTCCGCTTAGCGATCTACAAGGGTATGTAGATGCACTCTCCTTCCCTTTGTTGCTAGTTTCTCCATAGATAGATCTTGGTGACACGTGAAAATTTTGAATTTTCTTTCGTTCCCCAACAATACCTTTATTCATTACGGGCGGTTTCACCACGGGCTGTTAATGGGTGTAAAGTAATACCTTTGTTCATTACGGGCCAATTTCAGCACGGGCGCTAATGGGCCAAAAGTTACAAAGGGCCTCATATGGGCGAAAGACTTCATGGGCTATACATGGGCGGTGAAAGCAGTGGAATCATATTGGATGGACGGATGACACTCTGGGCCTAATTGAATAGAGGCGTAGCAGGCCTTGGGTTGCGGGCTGTAAATGGGCTATATGCGAACAGGCCGTTAACAGGCTTTCCATGGGCGGCCGCCATGACTTTTGACCAAGTCAAGCGGGCTGGCCTTTTCACGAGAATGAGCCCTTTGTTGGGCCGTGCCATGTCGGCGTATCATAGGCGTATACATCCGGTGAGTGGATGACATCATCCCAGCGATGAGCCGACCGTGTTTCCTCTAGCCAATGATGATTTTACATGGAAAATCCCCATTGGTCGGGGCTGATAACGGGTTATCGGATCCAAAACCCGACCCGATAAGCTTAACGGCATTTCGTTCGATGGATGCCGCGTGTCGGTCACCCTTGGCGAAAGCACTTACGTGACGCGCAATTTATCGTCATGGAAGTGGACACTTCCGTGATGATAATTTTGGTAATGTCATGGAACACTTCTACGACAACACAAGTATGACTATCTTGATTCTGTCATAAATTTGTCATGGATGTACATGCATGACAAAAAACGCGACCTACTGTGACAAACACGTATCATCACGGAAGTGTATTTTTTTGTAGTGAGTGCTCACGCCTCAAAAACACAAATACTGCTCGAGCTGCTTGGTCCCAGCTGTCGGCCGCACCTTGTGCAATTCTGTCATTTATATTGACTACATAGGTTGACAATGGTGTGGGACCGTGATGTCAGGAAACCAGGAGGAAGGAAAAAAATATAGTTGTACATAATAAGGAGGCACTTGCGTATGTACGGCTATGGCCCTAGTGGGTCCCTACTGTCAACCAGTCAAAATAAAGTCATCTCTTGAATCCTCATGTTCATTGACCATGTTAACAGTGGCGCCGAGCGCAACAACTCGATGGATGACGGAGAGGGCCTCACGGGCCCTACGGATGGTCTGATACAACGCCCGCTGCTCATTCAGGAAGTCAGGATCATCGGACACCTATGAGCACCTTTGAGAGACTGAGACGACATGAAATGGTGAGGCCGCGCTTGGGAGCTCTGGTTTATTTCACACCTATATTAAGATACCAGTGTAATTTACTCGTCATCAGAAACAACGCGTAAAATCTGAGCGTAATGAAGCGAGGGCGAAGTCTCTAAGTAAAAGCTGGCGGATTCTGGCGTGTAATTTGAGAGACGGTGTATATTTTACTAGTCGAAATCGACCAACCAAGCGCTTCTCCCAAGACCATCTTCTTTTATTTACAAGCGTCAGGTTTACAAGCGGTTTTGGTTGAAAGCGATGATCAATCATGGCCTAAGATGATGAGTTGGTGGAAGATCATATGGTTTCATGTCTAACCTACGGACTTGTCGTATAGGCTATGAATGAAACATAAGGCGATGAACTTCTTAAGCACGGAAACAACGAGAGGATGATCTTCCTAATAGGCAAATCACTTGCATTAGATAGACATGCAAAACAATCGAAGCATTATTCTCGGGAGGCACGGTGAACAGCTCGTGATGCGCATGCCACAACATTCAAGCTCAACTTTGCAATCAAACACAAGGCACGGCATTACATAGACAATATTCAGAACAAACTCTTAAAATATCTTACATAAGTCAACATTCATGTGACTATGCATCTCAATGAGTAAATATTTATACGAGGCGAAGGCAGGAATAGGAAAAAATGATCGACATTGCTCACAGCAAAGGTCGTCCCACTCAAAAATATCAAATGCATGTCTTCTAGCTAACATCAATGAGCAAAAATTTACAAGGTTTTCCAATTCCAATATATTAAACTAATGTCAACTTTGACAAGCTTTTCCCATTCAAAATATGTAATGGCTATGATTGTGGAACGGGCAGGGTTTGTCATCAGTTTGTCATCTGATAGTCCGGTGGCTCAAGGTGACGATGAATGATTAGAGAACCATTCGATGTATTGTGCATGATGAAGTATTATTATGGAGGACACGAACCATCTGAACATTTTATGCAGTTCCACTAAAATCAAGCTGAGCATCCCTGTGGATTTCGTACTTATATGCTGCCAGAAAGCAAAGACACATCAACACACACATGAATATTTGCCCGGTGTCAACCCACCAATCGGTGGACTAACAAAGCTGAAAATCGGTAAACAGATTACCATACCGGATGCCCCATCATTGTTGCTTAGAGTGACATTGACAGACTTGGAGTCTGTCTTTGGCTTCTTGGTACTTGTTTGGGCACTTGTTTGCCAGTGTTCCTCGAATCACAATTAAAGCAGCCATCTCTCTTTTGTCTTTCTTCTTACCCTTCTTAATGGCCTCTGTTGGCAGCACCATTCAAACATATAGTCTGGTGGCTCAAGGTGACGACGAATGATTAGAGAACCATTCGATATATTGTGCATGATGAAGTATTATGGAGGACACAAACCATCGGGCATTTTCTGCAGTTCCACTAAAATCAAGTGAGCATCCCTATGGATATCGTATTTATATCTGCAAGAAAACAAAGACAAGCACACACACATGAATATTGGCCCAGTGTCAACCCACCAAGCTGGTGGACTAACAAACTAATCTGATAAACATATTACCATACCGGATGCCCCATCATTGTTGCTTAGAATGACATTGTGATTTGGAGTCTGTCACGGCTTCTGTACTTGTTTGGGCACTTTTGCCCGATGCACTCCACGTGTTGTAGAGTTTCCTATGCTCTCTGTAGACTATTCATGTCACGGTGTCTACTAATACTCTGTAAAGCTTCTCGATCATTCCTGTGTAATGTAAGCATAAACATGACTGCTTCTTTACGCAAAGTGGTAAGACCAAGCTGGACCCACTAATGCAGCAGTTTGCCTTAGACACATTGGCTCCTTTTGTGCAGTTCAACTAAAATCAAAGTTGGAATAAAACCGAGCTTTAATTTTGATAACCACATAAGCAACAAAAGGTATAAGGAAACAATTCTTGAGAAATAACGGTTGATGACTTGTACTCCCGGAAGATAAAAACATCTCTGATCTACCTTATCTTAATGGGAAACAAAGCAGGAGAGTAGCAATTCTCAATCGGTGTGATTCATTCATATTAAGCGAGACATTATCTTAACAATGCCTTGTTTCAACATGTATAAAGAACAACAAAGCGAAAAGTATCATTCCTAAAACAATGTGGTGATTCATTTTAACGGTGACATTATCTTAACAATACCTTGGTTAAACATGTAGAAAGAACTACAAAGCAGGATAGTACCATTTGTAAAACAACATGGCGATATATAATACGAGAGACATTATCGAACAATACATTTCTTAAACACGTACTCCGGCCAATCCCTAACGAAATGGTACTCCATTGATCCTAAAAAGTGTTCAGTTTTGAACTAAGATTGATGAATTAATTACGAGGAAAGTCAGTCTTGACCTTTCAAGACCAAGATTTGAAACAACTCGTGAGGAAGACCTCAGAGAGATCTCAACACATATATGGAAATCCGGTCTCATTTTATGCAATTCCGTCAAAACTAAGCGAAGAAAAATATCGCAATAGCAACAAGTTGAATAGATATCCCTGTTTTAACAGAGGGAAAGAAGGAATCAATTACTGGCCAATAAAGGAGGATGAAACATGTGGCCACAAAAATGGTAATCCCGCCAATCCCTAACAAGTGTTGCAGTTTTGAAATAAGATTCCGTAGTTAATTCTGAGAGTGGCATTGCTTAATTTTACCAGCGGCATTAGATTAACAAAAAGCATAAACAGTTCCAAGGGAGAGTGGGCGCAACAACAACATGTGCTTCCATCTACTTATAAAGGGGGTGATGCAGAGTGTAACATCCCAAAATTCTAAATTTTGGAATGTATATTAAATAAATATTTATGGTTGTTTGTTTGATTGTTGTTTGATTGATTGACTGAAAGTGAGTGAAATTTGAAACTTTTTGAAAGTTAAATGAGAGGGAATGAAATGACTTTCCCGAACTTTCACCTTGCATTGGATCCATGAATTCAAATTCATTTCATCACAAAACCCAAGAGTGAAGACAACATGACTTCTTCCATTTGAAATGAAAAGTGATTTTGGAGAGATTTGAATTCTTTTTTTGAAAACACTTCAAAGTCATAAACTTTATGCAACTCAATGATCCTCATGAGAGAAGATAAAATGATTTCTTCAAAGATGAGTTGGAAGTTTAAAGGCACCAAAATGAAAGTCCCTTTGGCGGTATTACGAACCTACTATCAATTTGGACTTATTTGGTTTCTCTTCAAATTATTTTTCTCCAAAAATAAACAATATGGAAAATAGGGTAAAATGATTCCTACAATAAAAAATGGATAAAAAATTAATTTTAAATCATTTTGGTATTTTTAAAATAATTTTATTTGGTTTTAAAATGCAAAAGTACGGTTTGCTTTATTTGAATTTTGTACATTTAGTTGACTCTTAGAAATAGTTCACGTTGTAGGAAATTGTTTTTCTGAAAATTTTGATATATATATATATATATGTCCTATATAAAGTTATATTATATTTTCTCTATATTTATTTTTCTTCTCTGTCTTATTTCAAAAAAAAAATGCAGCGAGTCGGCCAGGCTAACCCGGCCCGACCAGTGCTGCTGACCAATGACCCGGCACCTCTGTGAGGCCAGCGCCCGCGCGCCAAACCCTAGTGCTACAACCGCTGCACCTATGCCCACGTAGCGCTATCCCCTTTTCTTTTTTTCTCTTTCTTTCTTTCTTTCTTTCTTTCTTTCTTTCTTCCTCTGATCGTTGGACCCGCCTCTTCTTCCTTCTTCTTCACGTCTGAAGCAGTCCGGAGCGTACATGCTCTCGGCCTTGCGCCTCCACGTCCGATCCTCTTGGAAACCCTTGAGTCCACCTTCCCCAAGAAAGTTGTCTTATAAATAGCCACGACCCTCCTCTTTCAATTTCCTTTGAAAACCAGGCCCCAAACCCACGATACCACCGCAGTCTTCGTTCGATCTAAGCCACGAAGCTTTTAAGTCAGCGAGTGCATCGTCGGTGAGCCTTCTCGAGATCCCTCCCTCTATTGTTTGATTCCCCTCACCTTTACACACCTCCTAGAAATGATTTCGGCACCCAGGTTCAACCAGAGCCACCACCTCAAGGCAGCAGCGCCCGGAGTTCACAGAGCACAAGAGTTCTGTAGGCGCCCGCTCGACCCGACGTCTCCTCGACTCACCATCTACAGAAAATCGGATGCCCTCGCCTCTCTGCATCTCCTGGACATCACCGCCGACGCCGTCGTCAACCGGAGCCGCCGCCCTGCCGAAGCCCTCTTCCCTGCCTACGCTCTGTTCTTCTGTAAGTCACGTAGGTGTTAGATCGGTTTCGTAGATCAGTTTGTTTTAGTAGATCGGTTTTCCTTATAGATCAGTCCCTCGGTTTAGATCGAAGCGGCTCCCCGGTCTTCTGTTAAATAAACACACATGTATGTATTGTTAAGTTTGGCCCGAGCGTTTGGTAGCTACATATCGCAAACCCGTAGGCCCAATAGCGCCCGTTTATTTCCTGTATTTTCGTTTCTGTTTTTAAAACAGAAAAGTTTCAGTTTCGTAAATTCTATATATCTTAGGTTATTTAGATTTTTTGATTGATTATTTTTGCTCTAGTCTCTAAATTTCCTAAAGTTTCTGTATAAAATAGTTTCGGCCATGTTTCACTTTTTAAAAATTGTTTTATATGCGTTTTAGTCAGATTAGTATTTCTGCTATAATATGAGTTCGAATTAATATTTTTAGGCAATTCTTTTTGCCACTGCTTTGTTTTGACCTTGCCTAGCAGTAGGATTAATTTGGGTATTTATAGATTTAATTAAAATTAGTTTTCACGAAAACAACACTAAGCTAGTTTGTTTTAACTTGCAGCTGTTTTACATTGTTTTAGTTATTTTAAAATTTATTTTCACCTCTGTTATATTTTATTTCAGATTTGTTTACGTAGTTATAGAGGTGAACTTTTAGTTACAGAAAAATAAAATGTTTTATTTCTTTTCTTACTAGTTTTGTTTTAAGCATAATCGAGTTTTAATTTAGCTTTTTATGTGTTTCCTTTTGCTAGTAAAACTTTATGAAAAATACTTTCTGTTAACTTAGTTGATTTAAATTTTATTTTCTGTTAAAATTATTAGTTTAGTATTTCCTGTGTTAAGTTTTACTTAGGACAAAACTATTTTTGTAGTTAAGGAAAAAGGTTTTCCTAGTAGGTTCTTTATAGTTTTCCCCTATTAGTTATTTCGATGTGTTATTTGTTTTGTATTGGGTTTACTTATTGAGTTTTTTTATTGTTATATTTGCTTGCTAGAATGCTTGCTTATGTGAATGTCATATTTGTTATTATAGATTTCATCGGAGAGTTGCGTATAGCCCTATCAAGTTATTTTCGAGAGCGTTGTTATCTTCATCAACTTACCAGGCAAGTTCACTTTGAACATGTTTTTCAAACCTATGTTTTATTTGCATGTAGTAGCACCCTTTTAACAATCCCTCCAGTAGTGTTATTGAATCTTGTAGTTGAGTACAATGCATGAGGTAGTAACCCATTTCCCTGTTACCAAGCCCGGGGAGTTTAGTTTCAATGCTACGGTATATTAGACGGGGTTGGTATGAGTGTTCGGGGGTGGTGCGAGAATGGAGGACTCTACGTTAATGATCACAAATTCATGATGGCATCGGCAAGGACTGCATCTTCAAGACTTTCAAGAAGCTTATTCTTCCAAGCTGGATTGATTCATAGTGCAGCGTTACTTCTTCTTTGGATCTGGATCAAGATTTCAAGACTCGATACAAGAATTCAATACACACTCTTGGGTGAAGGGCGGTTGGCGGGCACCCTAGAGCAACCAGTGGATGGCGGGATGCATGGAGAAGCGCCATGACATCTTGCGAGCTTCACCCAGACTCAAAGAGGCGGAAGAATACTTCATGCCGGAAGCTTACTTGTGCAACCGCAAGTCACTATGGGCTCTGGCTTGGATTGACCTTAGTGGTGACTCTGGTTGGGACGATGCTAGCAGATGTAGAACTATGGTAGGATTGGATGAGCACTGGACAATGGTCAGAGGAACTCTTCGGAAGACCATGTTTTGGTCATCTTGTTCTCAAACACCCTGAAGTGCGAGAACATAAAAGAGGATCGAATTTTTTGCGGGTAAAGTGTACAAACCTCTGCAGAGGGTTAAAACCTAATCGATTAGCCGTGTCCCCGGTTACGGACAATTTGAGCCTCTAGGCTTGGATCTATCTTGGAACTCTCAACACCGGACTGATAACATAATTGTGGGCAACTTATGATGAATTTGGGCTATGAGACATCGGTTGGCGGAACCATGTCATGATAGAAAACTCCATAGTATAGACTCCTGATATTTCTTTGTTGTAGGGAAAATAAAATTAGCTTTTACACACAAAAAAACCTCAGACACAGAGCCACAAAGCCATATTGCATATAGAATAGGTTATCATCTATTTTCTCTTATTGTGATCTTGCCGGTACATTCAATGTACTGACCTACACGGCTGCAATGTATCATGTTGCAGGATTATTCCTACGATGAGTGAGTTTCGTTGTTGGGTTACGGTCTACACTCAACCTGCCGATGGCGTTGATGGGACTCCACACCCGATTGTTTGTTTCCGCTGAGACTTATAAGGTATATATCAGTTTTTTATTATTTATACATGTGATTGCACTTTGATATATACATTGATGTCTTTGTATGTGCCGACATCTTGATCCGAGGATACCAGATACATAGAAGCTTGACCATACGAGGTCGGTCGCTCTGAGATATAGTATCGAGCACATGTTGACTGTAGGACGTGACCCAAGAAATCGGAAAGCCCTAGGACAGGAAATCTCTAAAACTTTATTTTCAAAAACATCTTTTACCTCTCATCTTTTTAGATTTTATCTAATAGTCCCTCTCACCTCACATAGTTAGAATATACCCCTTTCCCTTTAAACCGCAAGGAGGATCAACTGAAGTTGCTCCAAGAAAGACAGGATATCGGACAACCGATCACCTCGTCAGAGTAAAGAGGATTTCACCATGCAATAGAAGAGTTGAAGCTACAATAGTTGAAGACTGCGAAGACTAGAAGAATTTGAAGAATCTGAAGAATTATTTGACCTTTAGAAGAACAAACCCCTGTTATATATTTACGTTAGATGCGACGATTTGTGAGCTGTCATTTGTTTGATGTTTTTCCGACAGCCACAAAATAAAAACCGTTTTTTTTTCAAAACTATTTTTTGTATTGTGTGTATATCCACCCATTCTTCTCTCGTATCCCATCCTAAAACCTTTGGACCCCATAGATGAAGAATGAAGTTGGACTGGTATTCTTTGGATCGATGACTCAGTTGGAGGCAGAGCTATGGATTCAAAACATGGAAAATCACTTCGGGAAAAAAATAATTTCAATGAATTATCAGGTTCAATATGCTCTTCAGTTTTTTACCGAGAGTGCCGCAACCTGGTGGAAAATGCATCAAGCCATACAAGGATGTAATGGAGCAAGAACTTGGGAGGAATTCAAGAAGACTCTGATGAGATCACGTCTCATCTAGAAGCACCGTGATAACCCGATGAAGCAAACTTGTGCATGCAAGATTTGCGGAGAAATAGGACACACCCATGAAGGACACAAGGATGGATGCCCTCATTGTGAGGAAAATCACCCAGACGAAGAATGCTGTCAGGACCGGTTTTCCAATAAAATCTTTATTGAGAAACCGACCCTTTCATCGGACCAGTATAGAAGAATCCTCCTTACTGGTAGATAAATCTTTGATACAGAAGTTCAGAAGTACTAAACATTATACAAGGTTGAGCTGAGGCTGCTCAACAATTTATTACAAGCATGCCGATATTATACATAAAGGCGGATATGACACGAAGGGGTATGGTGGCATAACTACTGACTCGCAATAAAAGTGGTGGTGGGTATGTCACAGTGAAGTGGGTGACATGACTCCAAAATCTTACAGCTCATCAAGCGTCGGAGTGGGGCTCGATGATTTTATTTGGGTAGCGAAAGCGTATATAAAACAAGTGACCAACTTCAGGATCGCATGGGACTGACTGGGACTCCTCTAGCCGTTGGACTCGTGTCGGGGAAGCTGATCTAACCCACGAACACCTATGGGACCGGCGGACCGAGTCCCTTTTGGTTTGGTGGGGGGCGGAGGTCGCACAAAGAGCAGATTGAGGCGAAGCACGAGCAGTTACCCAGCTTTGGAGCTCTCGGGAGATAATACTCCTCTGCTGCTTGTCGATTGTATTGTGTTCTTGCTAGGGGGCTGAGAGCTACAAGACCTAAGCGTGAGTGTTCTCTGGTTTGAATGAACGAACCCCCCTCTCGTTCGCATGGGCCTCCTTTTATATGCTCAAGGGGTCTCAGGCAGGTGCAGCGTAGACAAGGAAAAAACTTAAAAGGAGTCATGGTTGGTACAGCTACATGCGGTGTATCATACCTAACCACGGCGGCTGGGGACCAAGGCATTAAATGCCGTCTAAGTCCACTAAGCGGTGCGAGAAAGGGACCGTCAGGGATGCCACAGCTTGCCATGATGGCAATCTTGTCAGCACCGCTTGCCACCGCGCTCCGCTGGCCGCACATCCTCTTGCCACGCGCGCCTGGAAAGGTCCCATGGCGACACGTTGGTGAATGTCTTTGGGCGCAGGAGCAGGTGGTAGTCTGCATGATTGTTGCCTTGTCGCGTCCGGAAGCTTGTCGCTCACGGGCCTTCGGCAAGCTCCTCTTGCAGGCGCCTTGTCTTCTAGGTGCCTTGAGTGGCCTTCCGGCAAGCTCCTCTTGCGGGGCCTTATCTCCTTGGCTTAAATACTTTGTTCTTGAATGGCTCCAAAGGAACCACGGAGGACCTTGGCGGTCACTGGCAAGCCTTGCAGCGGGGTGCTGCACGACTGCCCGTGCTGAGTTCGGGATACTAGGGTACCCTACTCTAGTACACGGCAGAGCCCCGAACTGGGCCACACTGCAGTGCAGCGCTGTTGGGCAGGCCCAAAACAGGCTGCAGACACAGCAGCAGTGCAGGAGTGCGCCGTAACTCACTCCGGACCCACCACGCCCTCCCGAGCAGACGGCGTCGAATGCGGCATCGTGGGAGAGATCGTGGGAGGTTTCTTTATTCGGAAAGCGGGCGTCCGCCCCTCCATCTTTATAAGCGGGAAGCAGGGGCAGTTCGCCCACCTCGCCATTGCTGTCCAATCTCGAAAAAAAGCCTCCGCTGCTCCCTCTTCTTCCCAAGTCTGAGGAGAGCAGCGCTCCCTTCGCCGCCACCAGTACCACCAGCCGTCGGTCTCCCCACCGCCTCCGCCATGGCTCCAGCCGACAAGGGAAGAGGCGTGAAGTCGGCCGGCCTTGCGGCTCATGGCGCTGCGAAAGGCGAGCCATTGAAGGAAATATGCCCTAGAGGCAATAATAAAGTTATTATTTATTTCCTTATATCATGATAAATGTTTATTATTCATGCTAGAATTGTATTAACGGAAACATAATACATGTGTGAATATATAGACAAGCAGTATGTCACTAGTATGCCTCTACTTGACTAGCTTGTTAATCAAAGATGGTTATGTCTCTAACCATGAACAAGGAGTTGTTATTTGATTAACAAGGTCACATCGATAGTTGAATGATCTGATTGACATGACCCATTCCGTTAGCTTAACACTTGATCGTTTAGTATGTTAATGCTTTCTTCATGACCCATACATGTTCCTATAACTATGAGATTATGCAACTCCGTTTACGGAGGAACACTTTGGGTACTACCAAGCGTCTAGCGTGCTGGGTGATTATAAAGAATTACTACAGGTGTCTCCAAAGGTACTTGTTGGGTTGGCGTATTTGAGATTAGGTTTTGTCCTCCGATTGTGGAGAGGTATCTCAGGCCTTCTCGGTAATGCACATCACCTAAGCCTTGCAAGCATTACAACTAATGAGTTAGTTGTGAGATGATGTATTCAGAGCGAGTAAAGAGACTTACGATGTAGCAGATTGAACTAGGTATTGGATACCGACGATCGAATCTCGGGTAAATAACTATACCGATGACAAAGGAACAACGTATGTCGTTATGCGGTTTGACCGATAAAGATCTTCGTAGAATATGTAGGAACCAATATGGGCATCGAGGTTCCGCTATTGGTTATTGACGAGAATGGTTCTAGGTCATGTCTACATAGTTCTCGAACCCGTGGGGTCCGCGCAGCTTAACGTTTCGATGACAGTTCATAATGAGTTTATAAGTATTGATGCACGAAGGTTGTTGAGTCCGGATGTGATCACGGACATGACGAGGAGTCTCGAAATGGTCGACACATAAAGATTGATATATTGGAAGCCTATGTTTGGACTTGGAGTGTTCGGGTGAAATCGGGATTTTGCAGTGCAAGGAGGTTACGGAACCCCGGAAGTCTATGGGCCTAATGGGCCATGGGAGAAGAGGAAGGGCAGGCCAAGGTGGGCTGCGCCCCTTCCCCTCTAGTCCGAATAGGACAAGGAAGGGCGGCGCCCTTCCCTCTTCCCCTCCTCCAATCCTAGTCCAACTAGGAGAAGGGGAGTCCTACTCGGTGGGAGTAGGACTCCTCCTTAGTCTGCGCCTCCTCTAGGGCAGCCACCTCCCCTTGTCTCCTTTATATCTGAGGCAGGGGCACCCCAATACACAAGTTGATCTGGATCTTTCCTTAGCCGTGTCGGTGCCCCTTCCACCATATTCCGCCTTGGTCATATCGTCGCGAGCTTAAGCGAAGCCCTGCGCCGGAGAAGTCATATCGTCGCGGAGCTTAAGGCGAAGCCCTGCGTCAGTGGAGCATCAACATCGTCCTGCGCCGTCGTGCTTGTGGAACTCATCCCGACACTTTGCTGGATCGGTCAGGGATCGTCATCGAGCTGAGCGTGTGCGCGAGAACTTCGGAGGTGCCGTCGTTCGGTGCTTGGATCGGTCGGATCGTGGGGCGTCGACTACATCAACAGCGTTGTTATCGCGCTTCCGCTTCCGGTCTCACAGTGCGTGGGCGGACCTCTCCCCTCTCGTTCTGTGCCATCACCATGGTCTTGCGTGATCGTGGAAATTTTTGAAATTACTCGTTCCCCAACAGCCATTCCCCCACCCGAGCTCGCCGCCAAGGGAGCTGAGGAGAACTACTACCCTTACGGTGCGGCGGAGGCGGCGCATCCAGCGCGCGAAGGTACTCCCAACCGCTGCTTGAACTAGCCCCAGCTGGGTACCTTTCTTCGCCTTTGTTCTTCTATTGCGGGCTCTGCCGCCCTTCTCTAATTTTCTGCGATATCGCGAACACCTATGGGTTCCGCCTCCTCGACTTCACCCCAATGCTGTCGACCATGGCAGTTTTGCACATCTTTTGAAAATTTTGTGAGTCCACCCAAGCGTAGCCCTCTTCGCCACTTCTTCATGCCCGAGTCGAGAGAGGAGAGCCACTTCCGGAGGAATAGCTTGGATCTCAAGGATCGGCAAGAAGGAAGCCTATCTGGAGGGAGAGCTCCGCAGCAAGTGGGAGGAATGGATGGCAGATTGGTGTTGGATTGTTGAGGAGAACCATGGCCCTTCACCGTAGCGCAAACCCCAATAGTCTTGTGACAGCGATTGAATAACGTGGCCCCGGAAGATGCTAGGTGACGATTGCAGATCACCGAATCCTTTGCCTTAGACTTGCGGGCTCACCGTGAAACTGTTGGCATGATTTCCTTCGCCGCCCGCGCCCTTGCGGGAGAGGAGGAGGCCTGCTTGAGAGTCTCAAAAGCGGCAGATATCATGCGGTTGCGGCCCGGCCTTAATTTCACTTTCACAGTCTTGGAACTTGCGCGATGCTCTTGGAGCTGTTCAAGCCCGACCAGACCATCGAAATGTTCAGGTTGCGAGGCGTAGTTCCGTTGTGCAACAATTCTTCACTCGACCGCATCCGTGCAATGATGCCATTGTGCGACTTCGCATGGAATCGTCCCCACTTGGCAAGAGCACTGCAGATGGCGTCGTCGGGAATTCTTTGACAACTGGTAGAAGTGCGGTCCGCCCGGCAAGCGGAGGGCCTCACCATAACACCAGCAGCGGCGAGATGTATCGCGCCGCCACCAGGCTGGAAGAAGCGGCAGCAGCTGCTGCCATTGGGAGAGTCAGGTTCACCGTGGAGGCGAGAGGCAGCGAGGCGGCAAGCCTTGTCGGCGAAGGAGTTTGCGGCGAGAGGCTTGCGAACCTGAAGCGAGGCGGCGAACCCGCCGGCGCCTCCTCCCACCATCTAGCAGCTTGCATGGCGGAGCCCCAGCTCCACCAGAAGGCGTCTCCGCAAGGCTGGAGGCAAGCAGAAGCGGCAGGCAGGCCAGCAACCGCCCGCGCATGCAGCGTGCTCCACCGTGGCAAGCGCTGTTGCAGCGGGAGCACCTCACGCCCGCGCTGCAACAAGCTGGGCGGGGCCCTCCCGAGCCACCGCTGCTACTCCCGCCAAGCGGTCAAGGGAACCCACTCCTCCGCCTCGTGGCACGGGCGAACCAGGTGATCTCTCGCGCTCAGCTCCGGCGAGGAAGAAGAAGAGTAAGACTCCGTGTTGTACTTGTAGTTCTTCAATTTTGTTGCTTTGTCTTGTATCTGATTTGCCTCCTCTGAACTCTTTCCTTTTGGGGCGCTGGCCCGAAGGCGTCGAAGAGAGCCAAGGTCCGGTGGTTGTCATCGAGGGCGATCCCACCTTGACAGCGATAAGCGCGTCGAGACCACCTTGCAGACGCGGCAACTCTTCCTAAAAGCAGCCCCAGCGCAGCCCCAGTAATAAGTATATGGTTTGCTTTTCTGTTGGCGTACATGGGTGCTCTTTCTTGGCTGATATCTGATTGTTGGTTTGTGTAGGAGCGAGCAGCCTCACCAAGAGTGCCGGAAGCCGCTCGGCGTGCCATCTGCGTCGACTACACCGCCAAGGAAGATCCCGGCAAGGGCGTTCTCCACAAGGAGGCTTCTCCGGCAAGGGCAGTTCTCCGGCAAGGGATAGCGCCGGCGATCCTCCGATGGTTGAGACCACGACTGCAGATCTGCACGAGTAACCCCTTGCTTAAAACTTCCTTGTGTTCTTCTTCTTCTGATTTTCTTTTGAACATTCATAATTGTTCTTTCTTTTCTGGTCATCGGACCCATCCGCATGAGCCGATGGAGGTAGAGTCGCTTGTGGCGAAGGGCGTCTTGCAGCAATCTTGGCGATACGCCGCCATTAAGGAAGAAGGCTGGCGCCGATGAGTCCGTCGGCGAAGAGGCCGCCAAGGCTGCTACCCGAGAGGCTAGTGAGGTCCAGCGATCGCCTTGGCAGCCTGAGGCCCAGGCGCCAGGCGCTCGCCGACCGCCGATCCTCGCCACTCTTTGCAGCGTCGGGCTCGAAGAGCCCAGCCAGGCGCCTATCGAAGGCGGCGATGGCGTCTTCATCAAGCTCCCACAGGCGTCAAGCACCAGGCGCGGTCGAAGGAGACCTTTTGAAGAGCTGCTCGCCTCCAGCTGGGCTGGCGCTGGTCGGCCAAGCAGCGGCAGTGGCGAGTCTGAGGAGGGCAGCTCTTGAGGAAGCTCTTGTCGCTCTCTGCGCCCGACAAGCCAAGCTGGAATCCAGGAAGCGCTTGTCATGGCGGGGAAGACATCGAAGCGGAGGAGCTCGGGGCATCAATCGAAGCTCTCGGTCCTTGGCGGAGGAGGCGGGGCGACTCGTCGAGGCGTAAAGCCTTCCTCCTCGAGAAGGCTGAAGTGAAGAGCAACAAAGGCTTACTCTTGAGAAGTTGTCTGCGAAGGAAGGCGAGTTAGCGCGGAAGGAAGGTCAATCTTGATAGCCATGAAGAAGATCTTGCCGCGTGAGCGAACATTTGGCGGGGCTATCAAGGAAGCAAGATGCCGCCCGCAGCTGCAGAGGCCGCCAAGAAGGGGCTGGAGGCGAAGGTGGCGCGGCTGGAGGCAGTCTGAAGAAAGGCGGCGAGAACTTGCTGCACTCAAGCATGTGTGAGAAGGGCGCCTACACTCTTGGCGAGCTGCAGGGCCGTCTCACGAAGAACAAGGAGCTTAAGCGCCGTCAAGGACTCAAGGCAGATCTTGAGTTAAAGCTGACTACTTTGACTTCGAGACTGGAGGTGCGAGGGAGGCGGGAGGTGGCCTTGTTGGAGAAGATCAAAGGTCGACAGGCGCTCTTTGGCGAGTGCTCTGCTGCCAGAACACCTTGAGGGAGAATGTGGAGCTTGGACGAGGTCTCGTGAATGTTGCCGCCGCCATCGGCAGGGGCAGTGGACTAGGGAGGTGGATCTGGTACTCCTCAATGAGCATCTCAACCCATTGCCAAGCTCAGCTTGTTCTTCAAAAGCGTGGTGGCGGCCCTCAGCGACTCGGGAAGAGATCCCAAAGCAGCTGGCCGGCGAGTCGCGCGGATATCTTGTGAGCTCTTCAAAAATCTTGATGAAGGTGGCCTTCATAATCCAGGTCTCAACCTCTGCGCGTCCTCAAGTCCCTGCCGCCGGATGCCGATGTGGGCGCTCAAGACCCTTATCGCACCCATTGTGGACAAGGTGAGAAAGATCAAGAGGGTTGATGGCGACCCGCAGATTAGGCCGCCCGTTTTATCTTTTCCTTGTGGCTGCTAGTCATGTTAGGAGAACAATCTATTAGAGCTGCGACAAGCTATTTTGTAATATAACTCTATTTGGGCAGTTATTGCAATGTTATTCCCTTTACTTGATTCCTTCCTTTGTATGTTTTTGCCCTCGCTTTTAGGGAACTTGTCGGTATGAGCACCTTTGCATGGCTGAGTCTTGAGACGTCGGACAGCCTGCTGGCGGTGCAGCTTCCGACAAACAACCTTGTCTCAACTAATCGCAGCTCACTTAAGTTGTTGGCGGACTCGAAACAAAGTAAAGGCGCAACTAGCTACGAGTGCGAGCTGTAAATGGGCTATATGCGAACAGGCCGTTAACGGGCTTTCCATGGGCGACCGCCAACTTTTGACCAAGTCAAGCGGGCTGGCCTTTTCACGAATAGGCCCTTTGTTGGGCGTGCCATGTCGGCGTATCATAGGCGTATACATCCGATGAGTGGATGACATCATCCCCAGCGATGAGCCGACCGTGTTTCCTCTAGCCAATGATGATTTTACACATGGAAAATCCCCATTGGTCGGGGCTGATAGTTATCGGATCCAAAACCCGACCCGATAAGCTAACGGCATTTCGTTACGATGGATGCCGTGTCGGTCACCCTTGGCGAAGCGCACGTATGACGCGCAATTTATGCGTCATGGAAGTGGACACGTGATGATAATTTGTAATGTCATGGAACACTTCTCACGACAACACAAGTATGACTATCTTGATTCTGTCATAAATTTGTCATGGATGTACATGCATGACAAACCTTGACCTCTTGTGACAAACACGTATCATCACGGAAGTGTATTTTTTTGTAGTGAGTGCTCACGCCTCAAAACACAAATCTTTGCTCGAGCTGCTTGGTCCCGGTATCGGCCGCACCTTGTGCAATTCTGTCATTTATATTGACTACATGGGTTGACAATGGTGTGGGACCGTGATGTCGAGAAACCGGAGGAAGGAAAAAATATAGTTGTACATAATAAGGAGGCACTTGCGTATGCGGCTATGGCCTAGTGGGTCCCTCATCAGCAGTCAAAATAAAGTCATCTCTTGAATCCTCATGTTCATTGACCATGTTAGCAGTGGCGCCGGCGCAACAACTCGATGGATGACGGAGAGGGCCTCACGGGCCCTACGGATGAGTCGATACAGCGCCGCTGCTCATTCGGGAAGTCGGGATCATCGGACACCTATGAGCACCTTTGAGAGGCGGGGCGACATGAAATGGTGAGGCGCGCTTGGGAGCTCGGTTTATTTCACACCTATATTAAGATACCGGTGTAATTTACTCGTCATCGAAACAACGCGTAAAATCGACGTAATGAAGCGGGGCGAAGTCTCTAAAGTAAAAGCTGGCGGATTTCGCGTGTAATTTGAGAGACGGTGTATATTTTACTATCGAAATCGACCAACAGCGCTTCTCCCAAGACCATCTTCTTTTTTATTTACAAGCGTCAGTTTTACAAGCGGTTTTGGTTGAAAAGCGATGATCAATCATGGCCTAAGATGATGAGTTGAGGAAGATCATGGTTTCATGTCTAACCTACGGACTTGTCGTATAGGCTATGAATGAAACATAAGACGATGAACTTCTTAAGCACGGAAACAAGGAGAGGATGATCTTCCTAATAGGCAAATCACTTGCATTAGATAGACATGCAAAACAATCGAAGCATTATTCTCGGGAAGACACGGTGAACAGCTCGTGATGCGCATACAACATTCAAGCTCAACTTTGCAATCAAACACAAGGCCTGGCATTACATAGACAATATTGAACAAACTCTTTCTTGGAACATGTTCCATCTCAGAGGTCGCCAAAGTGCTCTTCTAGCTTTCTCACTTCATCAACATAGGCTTCCATCAACGGACTCGATAATCCTTGTTCACTTGGCGACGACAAGTCGTGAGTCACCCCCGCTAATGAGCTTCTTGATCCCAAGGTCTACCGCGATCTCGAGACCGCAAGCAAACCTTCATACTCTGTAGTATTGTTTGTTGCTTGCTCCTTGGGAAAGTGCATCCGACTATGTACTTGAGGTGCTCTCCTGGGTGCGACAAGCAGACGCCAAAGACCGCACCTTGTAGCGAGAAGGCACCATCAAGTACATCAGCCACTCTTTGCTTGCTTCCTTGACGGGATGCTCGCTTCTCGAATTTCTTCATCCGTGTTGGCGCCCATTCTGCTATGAACTCCGCCAACGCCTCGCTTTGATAGTTGAGGTGCTCTCAAACTTGAGACCGAAGCTTGACAGCCTCGTGCCCACTCAACAATCCTGCCTGTTCCCTCTGGATTTTGCAAGATCCTCTTCAGCGGAAAGCGAGTGACAACCTGTGATCTCATGTGCTTGAAAGTAATGGCGCAGCTTTTCGAGGCCATGAGAAGGCCGAAAAGCAATTTCTGCACACCGTAGTACCTTGACCTAGCCCCCTGCAGAAGGGAACCGACAAAGTAAACCGGGCGCTGCACCATCCTTTTCTCGATCCTCTCACGCTGCAGCAGACCCATCTTTGTCGGGACCAGAGCTTGCCGGTGAAGTTCCTTGCTTGTGTAACGCCCTCGATGCGGCTATATCTCCCACGTGTCGAAGCACGACTTAGAGGCATAACCGCATTGGAAGCAATGTCGCAAGTGAGGTAATCTTCACACAACCCATGTAATACATAAGGAAAGAGATACATAGTTGGCTTACAATCGCCACTTCACACAATACATGAGTAAAATATTACATCATACAGATACAATCAAGGTCCAACCACGGAACCAAAATAAAAGAAGACTACCCCAAAAGCTACACAGATCCCCGAACGCCCCAACTGGCTCCACTATCGATCAACCAAACGAAACAACACAATGAACAAGATCTTCATCGAGCTCCTCCTTGAGCTCGGATGCGCCACCTGCACGGTTTCATCGGCACTGCAAACTGGTTTTGAAGTATCCGTGAGTCACGGGACTCAGCAATCTCACACCCGCGAGATCAAGACTATTTAAGCTTAAAGGTAGGACAGGTAGTGAGGTGGAGCTGCAGCAAGTTTACTAGCATATCTGGTGGCTACAATCGCAAAAGAGAGCGAGAAGAGAAAGCAAGGCACGGTCGAACAACTATGATCAAGAAGTGATCCCGAAACTACTTACGCCAAACATAACTCCAACATCGTGTTCACTTCCGGACTCCGCCGAGAAGAGACCATCACGGTTACACACGCTGGTGGTGTATTTTAATTAAGATCAACTTCGGTTTTCTACAACCGACATTAACAAATTCCCATCTGCCTCATAACCGCGGGCACGGCCAAAGATAATACCGCAGGGTGTCCCAACTTAGCCCATTATAAGCTCTCACGGTCAACGAAGGATATTCCTTCTACCGAAGACCCGATCGTCTCGAATCCCGGACTACAAGACATTTCGACAAAGAATAAAACAAGACCAGCAAAGCCGCCCGAATGTGCCGACAAACCCGATAGGAGCTGCACATATCTCGCTCTCGTGGCACACGGATGAGCAGACGACGGCAACCGACGATACCCCAAGTTGCCTCGGGCTGCACCGCAAGTGGTTTAATTTGGACCAGCACTCGGAGGAGCACCGCCCGGGGTTAAATAAAGATGACCCTTGAGTCTGCAGAACCCAAGGGAAAAAGGCTTAGGTGGCAAATGGTAAAACCAATGTTGGGCCTTGGAGGAGTCTTATTCAAAGCAAACTGTCAAGGGGTCCCATAAATCACCCAACCGTAAGGAACGCAAAATCAAGGAACATAACACCGGTATGACGGAAACTAGGCGGCAAGAGTGAAACAAACACTGTGCATAAGGCCGAGCCTTCCACCCTTTACCAAGTATATAGATGCATTAGTTAAATAAGATATATTGTGATATCCCAACAAGTAAACATGTTCCAACAAGGAACAACATCTCCATGTTCAACAAGGAACAAACTTCATCTTCACCGCAACTAACAACGCTATAAGAGGGCTGACCAAAGCGGTAACATAGCCAAACAACGGTTTGCTAGGAAAGGATGGTTGGGGCTTGACATGGCAACATGGGAGGCATGATATAGCAAGTGGTAGGCATCAGAGCATAGGCATAGCAAAAGAGCGAGCAACTAGCAAGCAAAGATAGAAGTGATTTCGAGGGTATGGTCATCTTGCCCGAAATCCCGCAAGGAAGAAGAACGAGTCCATGAAGAAGACAAACGGACGAGTCGAACGAATCCTCACAACTCCGAACGGAACCGAAGCTAACGAGAGAAGCAACCGGAAAGAAGCAAACAACATGGTAAACAACCATCACATAAACATGTCATGATGCACAAACAAGTATGATGCATGTCCGGTTTAATGAGGCATGGCATGGCAATATGCACAAACAACACTACAAGTTAAGTGGAGCTCAATATGCAATGGGTTGCATATTGACAAAACACCACAACACTTATTTAGTTCTCTCCCGTTTAGGTACTCAACAATATTAAATGTTGTTAAACATGGCAAGAGGTGAAGCATAATTAAACTACCTATCTAGGCAAGTTTAAATGAGGCCGGAAATAAGAAACAACAATTCCGAAAAACCTCATGTGCATATTTTGATTTGGTACTGTTTTTCCCTAAAACATATTTTATTGTTGTTAAACAGGAAAATAAACTGCACCATGTTAAACTAGGCATTTTTCTACCCCATTTACATATATAAATTATTTAAATCCGAGCTACGGTTATTTAGTTATGAAATAAAGCATTTTAACATGGCATTTGAGCAAATTTAATCAAACAGCATTTTAAACATTTTAACATGGGATGAAAATGGCATATTATTACTCTACACAAAATTCTAAGCATTTTACATATATAAATCATTTTAATCCGATGCACGGTTTGTGATTTATTTAATGCATGAAGATGAGGGTCTTTTTCAGAAAGCGCAAAACACGGGATAATTGCAAAATCGCAGATCGGAAAAAAAACCTACACGGGCCAAACTGAAACCGGAGCAGGCCCAACAGTAAAAAAAACAAGAGGCGCTGGGGGTGGCCTCACCATGGGCAATGGCCCGGTCGGAAGCAGAGGAGGCCGGCGGATATGGCGAAGAGGAGCCGGGCCTTGGCGCGCTGTTGAGGTCGATGCGCGACCCATCTAGCGCACGACAGAGCAAAGACGAAGCGCTGTCCATCTCGCCGACAGAGATGCAGCAACGCCGGCGCGGTGGTTCAAAGCGGACGAAGGCAAGGACGATGGGGAAGGGCCGGATCCGGCGGAGGAGGCGCAGTAAGCCGAGGCCGGCCTGATCCGGAGATCGCGATGGCTATGGGGCTCAAGGCCAGCGCTGGTTCCTGCCCCCGACGAAGAGAGGCAGCGAGATGAGACAGAGAATAACGAAGGAGAGGAGGCAGCAGGGCACGACGCGACCTCCTGGTTCGATGAAGAGGAGGCACAGCGGGCGCGAGAGAGGGCGGGCGCCATGGCTGGAGGTCGGTGCGGCCGGCTGCAGGTCTTGGCAGCTCGGTGAAGAGGAGCAACAATGACAAAGGCGGCTCCAGCAGAGGGATTTGGCGAGGGGAGGGAGGCGACGACGCGATCCGCGGGGACAGGCTGGAACTGGCCGGATCCAGCAGCGAGGTGACGAACGGGCGGTGGCCATGGCGGTTGAGGTCATTGGTGGTGGCGCGGTGACGAGGCCAAGGCTGACTCCTTTCGGTCCCTGCGAGAAGAAGCAGAGGAAGAAAGAGATGAGATGATGGGGAGGGAAACGGAGGAAAGAAGGACAAGGGAGAGCCGGAGAGGGCGAGGGAGTCCTGGCCTGGTGCTCAGGTGACCTGGAGCTGCGGCCGAAGATGCGGAAACTGCTGCTTGCGGGGGTGCTCCGGGAAGGGGCTTGAGGACGGGCGAGGCAACGAGGAGGCAGGACCTCAGGTGCTCGCGGACGAGGGCGAGGGAGATGGAGCTCGGGCTCCTGGTTGCTGCTCGGGAGGCGCGAAGCAGAGGAGTCTCGAGGCTGGATGGGTGGATCGAGCAGAGGCCGGGGGATGGTTGGTCGGGGATGGATCCCAAGGAAGAGGCTCGGGGTGGCGGCGGCGCCGAGGAAAACGGGGGAGGCACGGGATGGTGGTGGTTGGCTGTGGGCGATCCCGATGAGGATTGAGCGGGTGGCGGCCCGATGGGACAAGAAGCCTAGGTTTTAGGGATTGGTCTAGGGTTGGACTATATATATAGTAGGTGGTAGGAAGGAGAGGCATTTGGATCATCGGATCTCGATCTAATGATCGAGAATAAAAGGTTAGGGGAGTCCAATGGAGAAACGTAGATATTTTACGAATGTTTGTGGGTGATCTGAATCCAACGGTGAAGACTGCCTGGGTTGGGTTCGGGAAGTTTCAGGCGTGTGTAGGGATTATGGGCTGGCAAGAGAGGTTAAGCGGCCAGACGAGACGGACTCGAAAAAACCCGGTTGGGCTCAAAACGGACAACGGAGGGACGCGGCAACTACGAACGAACTAAGAGTTTTAATAAAACATGCGGATGATGCAATGATGAATGCAACAAATAAATAGAGCAAGCACAAATAAAAACACATGGAGGTCACAAAATATGGAAGTCTTCTGAAGTGTCGGTCTCGGGGCGTTACAACACTCCACCACTATGAGAGGATCTCGTCCCGAGATCTAGGATGGCACCGGAGAAAAGCGGAAGAGGAAGAGGTAAAACAAAGTTGCTTCTTTGACAAACGAGTGAAACCAATGAACCTCGAGAGGTTGAAAACTTGAAAGAATAATACAACGGAGATGAACGAGATTGTGAACACTTTGTTAGCAGAGAAGAACAAAGAACATGATGAGAACCAAGAGCTTAGGGGGCAAGATAGATTTTGAAGCCACTCCGGTTAAAACAAGATAGAGAAGCAATAAGAATGATATAATTTGGGCAGCACTCCGACTGTAAATGGAAGGAGTTGAACATGAACTTGGCAAAATGAAAGCACCTGGATGAGACTCCGGTTAAAAGAGGAACGATAGACACAACACTCCGGTTAAATCGATAAGCAAGGAAAAAGACATGGTCTTGACAAAACAAGACGATGGGTCGAAGAGAGCAACATCACAATGCCTTCGGGACAAATGAAAGAGTGGAATCAAGAGAACAGAGAAGAGAACAACAACTTCTATCACAATTGAATTTGAAAAAGCCTCCTTAAAAAAAAGAAGGATAGAACGGAGTTGTTGGAAAACCAACAACGAAAAGCACAAGCTTGTTGTGGGCTTATGGTAAACATCTCAAAATTATGAGGTGAGTTTCTGCCACCAACGGAAACAAATGATTGGATTTATATCAACAAGGAGACAAGAAACTTATTTCACCGGGAGGACAAATGAAGAACTTGGGTCATTTATAAGCACCATAAATAGCAACAATCCTTAGGGAAGGCTTTAGGTGAAATATAGCCCAAGATAACTCCAACGAAGAGATTTATGGATTTAAATATCTCATTCTTGACAACAAGTGAATCATGAAACATGTATGGAAATTGTCAAGAAGGACATAACACCACCTCAATAGATATTGTAGAAAGAATTGCACTTCGGAATGCAAGATGAAGAATGCTTGAACTCCTCAAAACAAAACATGTGTTGGAACACCATGTTTATTTTGAAGTATAGCTTGGCGGGCCAAGACTTCGAGAGAAATCTTGAAGAACAATTGAAGAATGAAAGGAATCCTTGAGGAAGCACCATGTAGAGCCTCCATGAAGAACTCCGGTAAACAAAAGGGTGATAGAAAGAAAGAGAAGTTGAAAACACAAGGTGAAGCCTTGCAATGATTTAGATGGATCTTTGAAATGATATAACCGAGAAATCTTGGAACTCCGGAAAGAAAGATGAACAAATGAAATCAAGAATTTTGACGATCCTCCGGAATAAGGAATTGAATTTACTAGATGAAACAAGAATAAGAATTACATTATGCTGATCCTTCACCAATTAAATTGATGGCAAGCAATGGATTTGGCACACTACTTATTCTCGTTGAAAAAAAAGGATTGCAGAGAGACATTGCTCAACTTGGGAAGGTCTTCAACGATCCGCCGGTAGGATTAGGGGAGAATGAATGAATCTATATAATAACGAAGGAAGAGAACTCTTGAACGAACCACCGTAAGAATTGAGAATGAACGAAGAAAAAGAACGAATCGCCGGTATGATTGAAACAACGAATAAATTAATAGGAGAACATAGGAAGAGGAATCTCGAACAAACCGCCGTAATAATTGAAAATGAAAGTAGCAAAGGCACAAATCACCGGGAAGAATTGGAAAACGAATGAAGATATTTGAGGGGATTTAGATACAAGTGAACGAATAGATGACGAGCTGATTGGAGAATACTTGAATGATGCACCGGTAAGATTTGGAGAGTGAGATGTTGAGAATGAATAATTCTAAGATGATGGCTCTGGATAATAAAACTGAAAAGATTTCTGAATTTCTCCGGATGGGTGAAAAGAATTCTCACAATGAAAACAAATATGAGGATGGCACGAAGCTAGAACCATGAATCTTGAAGAGAATGGAGCAAGATTAAAGAGAAACTCTTCTTCGGTCTTCAAAATTCGAGAATGACGACGAGAAACACCACCATGAATTGTTGAGGCACTCCGGAATGAAAATTAGAAAGGTTGAACCAACAATGAAAATAATTTGAAAGATCTTGGAGAAAGACATTTGACTGATGATAACTCATTCTTACGTCAAACTTTGCAATGAATTTGGGAATAGCTCCTGAAAATTAGAAGAGTTAGGTAAGATCCTCGAAAAGACCGTGGGTTAGGGCCCACTCAAAAGAACCACCGTTGAACAATTGTTTGAAATAGATATTGCAACCGTAGAATTAAATGGCTCAAAAGGATAACAACTACAGAAATCTTGCACGGATTAGGAATGAAAACACGAATCTTCCGAGATAATATTCGCACTCCTAACAATTGAATAACAAGAACTAAAAGATTATGAGGTGCACCGCATGAGAAAACATTTGAAACGAGGAAGGGAATATGATCAACATCAAAACTTGACTTGAGTCCACCGGAGAAGAAAATTAGAATGGAACAATGATAAGGTTGAAGCTTCCTTAGCGCCTTCATGAGAAATCACCGGATAAAACATTAAAGGAAAAGAATGAAGAAACTTCACCAATAAAATGGATACTTGATTAAGAAATCTGAGTCCTTGAAGAAAAGGGTGGAGGGTGGGAAAACAAAAACAACTTGGGACGGATGAAACAACACCGCTGAGAAAACTTAGAATTGATCTCGCGAATGTTGAAATGATCGGATCCACTTAAAGAGAAGCACGCGGTTGGAAAAGAATTAACATGACGACCTCGATGATCAAGAAGGATTAGTATTCACATAGCAATATGAGAACACCATTTAGGAAAGGTATGGAATCAACACTTGGCATTGAAGCAACTTGAATACCACAAAACGGAACAAAACAAAGGATTTGGCTTGCAGAATAAGCCGGAACAAATACATATGATAGAGATTTACCCAATCCCATATCATGCATCTGTAGGAAAGATATTCTAGGAGCTACTTGAATTCCACTTATAAACTCCCAAACTTTCTGGTTATGCAATCAGGTGTTGGGGATACAGGGACACAAAATATATCACCCAAACTAACAATACCTAGATCCATTGTATCCATCCTTCAACACATAACCAAGAAACCTTCGAAATCGTACCTCGACCTTCAAAAGCATCCGTTATACGAAGTCATGGCAATACTCGAGCTCGCCCAAGATTAGGTTATCGAGGTTATCTCACCAACAACTGCATAAAAGAGATTTTCGATGTCGGCAAAGCTCGTGTATTCCGAATCGCAACGATAAAATTGTGACGACAACACCTCGGAGCTCAACTCCCCGGACACCGCCACAACCCCTAAATGTCGAGGCACCAAGAACAATGTTCTCGCCACAAAACCATCGAACGATTCCAAGATACCAGCGTGATCCTAAAATTTTTTAGTGAAATTTGAGGAGAGAAAAGTCAAAACACTACGCCAGATGCCTCACCAGAGCGACGAAGGGACCGAGGAGTAAAAGAATCCTACTCTCCGATATATATAATCCTAAGACTCAAAACATTTTCCGTTCTAGACTCAACAACGCCAAAGAAACAATCAAGCAGGGGCTCCTAAGTCGGGAAGGCTCGATTACTAACTTGTAACGCCTCGATGCGGCTATATCTCCCACGTGTCAAGCATGACTTAGAGGCATAACCGCATTGGAAGCAATGTCGCAAGTGAGGTAATCTTCACACAACCCATGTAATACATAAGGAAAGAGATACATAGTTGGCTTACAATCGCCACTTCACATAATACATGAGTAAAATATTACATCATACAGATACAATCAAGGTCCGACTACGGAACCAAAATAAAAGAAGACTACCCAAAAGCTACACAGATCCTCGAACGTCCCAACTGGCTCCACTCTCGATCAACTCAAACGAAACAACACAATGAACAAGATCTTCATCGAGCTCCTCCTTGAGCTCGGATGCGCCACCTGCACGGTTTCATCGGCACCGCAAACTGGTTTTGAAGTATCTGTGAGTCACGGGACTCAGCAATCTCACACCCAAGAGATCAAGACTATTTAAGCTTAAAGGTAGGACAGGGTAGTGAGGTGGAGCTGCAGCAAGCGACTAGCATATCTGGTGGCTACAATCGCAAAAGAGAGCGAGAAGAGAAAGCAAGGCACGGTCGAACAACTATGATCAAGAAGTGATCCTGAAACTACTTACGCCAAACATAACTCCAACATCGTGTTCACTTCCTGACCACGAGAAGAGACCATCACGGTTACACACGCCGTTGGTGTATTTTAATTAAGATCAACTTCGGTTTTCTACAACCGACATTAACAAATTCCCATCTGCCTCATAACCGCATGGCACGGCTTTGAAAGATAATACCTGCAGGGTGTCCCAACTTAGCCCATTATAAGCTCTCACGGTCAACGAAGGATATTCCTTCTACTCGAAGACCAGATCAGTCTCGGAATCCGGACTACAAGACATTTCGACAAAGAATAAAACAAGACCAGCAAAGTCGCCCGAATGTGCCGACAAACCCGATAGGAGCTGCACATATCTCGTTCTCGTGGCACACCGGATGAGCAGTACGACGGCAACCGACGATACCCCAATTTGCCTCGGGCGGCACCATAAGTGGTTTAATTTGGACCAGCACTGGAGGAGCACCGCCCGGGGTTAAAATAAAGATGACCCTTGAGTCTGCAGAACCCAAGGGAAAAAGGCTTAGGTGGCAAATGGTAAAACCAATGTTGGGCCTTCTTTGGAGGAGTCTTATTCAAAGCAAACTGTCAAGGGGTCCCATAAATCACCCAACCGTAAGGAACGCAAAATCAAGGAACATAACACCGGTATGACGGAAACTAGGCGGCAAGAGTGAACAAAACACACTGCATAAGGCCGAGCCTTCCACCCTTGACCAAGTATATAGATGCATTAATTAAATAAGATATATTGTGATATCCCAACAAGTAAACATGTTCCAACAAGGAACAACATCTCCATGTTCCAACAAGGAACAAACTTCATCTTCACCTGCAACTAACAACGCTATAAGAGGGGCTGAGCAAAGCGGTAACATAGCCAAACAACGGTTTGCTAGGAAAGGATGGTTGGGGGCTTGACATGGCAACATGGGAGGCATGATATAGCAACTGGTAGGCATCGTAGCATAGGCATAGCAAAAGAGCGAGCAACTAGCAAGCAAAGATAGAAGTGATTTCGAGGGTATGGTCATCTTGCCTGAAATCCCGCAAGGAAGAAGAACGAGTCCATGAAGAAGACAAACGGACGTAGTCGAACGAATCCTCACAACTCCGGAACGGAACCGAAGCTAACGAGAGAAGCAACCCGGAAAGAAGCAAACAACATGGTAAACAACCATCACATAAACATGTCATGATGCACAAACAAGTATGATGCATGTCCGGTTTAATGAGGCATGGCATGGCAATATGCACAAACAACACTACAAGTTAAGTGGAGCTCAATATGCAATGGGTTGCATATTGACAAAACACCACAACACTTATTTAGTTCTCTCCCGTTTAGGTACTCAACAATATTAAATGTTGTTAAACATGGCAAGAGGTGAAGCATAATTAAACTACCTATCTAGGCAAGTTTAAATGAGGCCGGAAATAAGAAACAACAATTCCGGAAAAACCTCATGTGCATATTTTGATTTGGTACTGTTTTGCCCTAAAACATATTTTATTGTTGTTAAACAGGAAAATAAACTGCACCATGTTAAACTAGGCATTTTTCTACCCCATTTACATATATAAATTATTTAAATCCGAGCTACGGTTATTTAGTTATGAAATAAAGCATTTTAACATGGCATTTGAGCAAATTTAATCAAACAGCATTTTAAACATTTTAACATGGGATGAAAATGGCATATTATTACTCTACACAAAATTCTAAGCATTTTACATATATAAATCATTTTAATCCGATGCACGGTTTGTGATTTATTTAATGCATGAAGATGAGGGTCTTTTCTGTAAAACTGCAAAACCTGGGATAATTGCTAAAATCGCAGATCGGAAAAAAACCTACACGGGCCGAAACTGAAACCGGAGCAGGCCCAACAGTAAAAAAAACAAGAGGCGCTGGGGGTGGCCTCACCATGGGCCATGGCCCGGTCGGAAGCAGAGGAGGCCGGCGGATATGGCGAAGAGGAGCTGGGCCTTGGCGCGCGGTTGGAGGTCGATGCGCGACCCATCTAGCGCACGACAGGAGCAGCACGAGCGCTGTCCATCTCGCTCGACAGAGACAGAGCAACGCCGGCGCGGTGGTTCAGACGGACGAAGGCAAGGACGATGGGGAAGGGGCGGATCCGGCGGAGGAGGCGCAGTAAGCCGAGGCCGGCTGATCCGGAGATCTGCGATGGCCATGGGGCTCGGGTGTCAGCGCCTGGTTCCCCGCCCCCGACGAAGAGAGGCAGCGAGATGAGACAGAGAGGGAGGCAGCAGGGTACGCACCGAACTCTCTGGTTCGATGAAGAGGAGGCACATGGCGCGAGAGAGGCCGGGCGGGCGCCATGGCTGGAGTCGGCAAGCGCCGGCTGTGTCTCGGCGGCTCGGTGAAGAGGAGCAACAATGACGGTAGCGCTCAGCAGAGGGATTTGGTGAGGCGGAGGGAGGCGGACGACGCGGATCCGGTGGGGACAGGCTGGAACTGGCCGGATCCAAAGAATGGGTGACGAACGGGCGGTGGCCATGGCGGTTGAGGTCATTGGTGGTGGCGCGTGACGAGGTTAAGGCTGACTTTTCGGTCCCTGCGAGAAGAAGCAGAGGAAGAAAGAGATGAGATGATGGGAGGGAAACGGAGGGAAGAAGGACAAGGAGAGCCGGAGAGGGCGAGGGAGTCCCGGCTGGTGCTCAGTGACCTGGAGCTGCGCCAAGATGCGGAAACTGCTGCTTATGGGGTGCTCCGGAAGGGGCTTGAGGACGGCGAGGCAACGAGGAGGCAGGACCTCGTGTGCTTTGTGACGAGGGCGAGGAGATGGAGCTCGGGCTCCCTGGTTGCTGCTCGGGAGGCGCGGGAGAGGAGTCTCGAGGCTGGATGGGTGGATCGAGCAGAGGCCGGGGATGGTTGGTCGGGATGGATCCCAAGGAAGAGGCTCGGGGTGGGCGCAGAGGAAAACGGGGAGGCACGGATGATGGTGGTTGGCTGTGGGCGATCCCGATTGGGATTGAGCGGGGTGGCGGCCCGATGGGACAAGAAGCCTAGGTTTTAGGGATTGGTCTAGGGTTGGACTATATATATAGTAGGTGGTAGGAAGGAGAGGCATTTGGATCATCGGATCTCGATCGGATGATCGAGAATAAAAGGTTAGGGGAGTCCAATGGAGAAATGTAGATATTTTACGAATGTTTGGGGGTGATCTGAATCCAACGGTGAAGACTGCGTGGGTTGGGTTCGGGGAAGTTTCGGGCGCGTGCGAGGGGATTGCGGGCTGGCAAGAGAGGTTAAGCGGCCAGACGAGACGGACTCGAAAAAACCCGGTTGGGCTCGGAACGGACAACGGAGGGACGCGGCAACTACGAACGAACTAAGAGTTTTAATAAAACATGCGGATGATGCAATGACGAATGCAACAAATAAATAGAGCAAGCACAAATAAAAACACACGGAGGTCACAAAATATGGAAGTATTCTGAAGCGTCGGTCTCGGGGCGTTACAGCTTGTCGCTGGATGCCTCTGCCGTGGTTGCTAGCTCATCATCCGCCTCCCTCTCCGCTACTAATGCAGCACAAACCACTTGATTGGTTGCCGCTATATATAGCAGCAACTTCTCTTGTGGCCTAGGTGCGACAAGTATTGGAGTGGAGGACATGTATCTCTTTAAGTCCTGCACCGCAGCCTCCGCTTCCGGAGTCCATTTCATTGGACCTGCCTTCTTCAATATTTTGAAAATGGCGGGCGCGCCAATGCACCTAGAGATAAACCTGCCGAGAGCAGCTACGCAACCGCAAGTCTTCGACATCCTTGACGCGCTTGGGTGCTTCAATCTGCTCAATGGCCTTGATCTTGTCGGGATTGGCTTCAATTTCCGCTGAGAGATGAAGAACCCGAGAAGCTTGCCGGAGGGGACTCCAAACACACACTTCTCGGGTTGAGCTTGAGGTTGATCTTGCGCAGATTTGCAAAGGTTTAATCTAAATCTTGAATTAGAGTTGCCTTGTCCTTGCTCTTGACCACTATGTCATCCATGTAGGCTTCTACATTTCGTGTATTTATGCTCAAAAGCGCCATGGACTACTCTTGCAAATGTTGAACCAGCATTCTTTAAACCGAAAGGCATTCGTACGAAACAATATGTGCCACATGGGGTGATGAATGCGGTTTTCTCCTCATCCTCTTCTGCCATGAAGATCTGATGGTACCCTGAGTATGCATCAAGAAATGAAAGAAAATCACATCCGGCTGTGGAGTCAACAATATGATCGATGCGCGGCAAGGGAAATGGGTCTTTGGGACAAGCTTTATTAACATCGGTAAAGTCGATACAAAGCCTCCATTTTCCGTTTGCCTTACGCACGACTATAGGATTGGCCAACCACGTAGGATGGAGCACTCCTCTGACAAGGCCTGCTGCTTCCAATTTCTTGATCTCTTCTGCGATGAACTCTTGGCGCTCCACTGCCTGCTTTCTGACTTTCTGCTTGACGGGCCGCGCGTGATGACAGATGGCAAGATGGTGCTCAATTACTTTCCTGGGAACACCGGGGATGTCAGACGGTTGCCACGCAAACACGTCGACGTTCGCCCGCAGGAAAGCAACGAGCGCGCCTTCCTATTTAGGGTCGAGAGTGGCACTGATGGTGAAGGTACCATCAGTGCCGTCCTCCTTGGCGGACACCTTCTTGGTCTTTGGTGGAGCTGCCATCATCTTCTTACACTTGCCGGTGGATCTCGATGGTGCGTCCTCAACGGTAGCGCAGCACTCCGAAGAGGTGCGCTTGCCGCAGTGGGCATCAGAGCTCTTGCCGGACTTGGTCTTCTTCTTCCCCCCGGGAGCTTCAGCGGCAAGTCACTTGCTATCTGTTGCAGCTGCTGCTTCCCGGTAGATCTTGTCGGCGCAGATAAGAGCATCCTTCTTGTCGCCAGGGACAGAGATGACATTTATCGGGCCTGGCATCTTCAGCAAGTTGTATGCATAGTGAGAGGCTGCCATGAATTTGGCGAGTGCTCGACGGCCAAGTATCCCATTGTAAGGCAATGGAAAATCAGCAACGCCAAAAGTGACCCTCTCAGCCCTAAAGTTCAACTTCGCTGCCAAACGTCACCGTAACGTGATCTTTCCTTCGCTTGCTCCTTCCCGGATTGATTCCTTGAATGTGCGGTCTCTTCAAGCTCTCCATCGTGGATCTGAAGCTTCGGAGTACCGCGGAGGAGATCAGGTTCAAGCCCCCCCGCCAACTAGCATCTTAGTGACCTTGGGGTTGCGGATAGTTGGTGAAACCAACATCGGCAAGCACCGACCGCAGATGATGCAATCAGGGTGGTCCTCAATATCAAAGATGATAGGCGTCTTTGGACCATTTCGAGGCTTGCGTGACTCGATGGATGGTTCGCCGCATTGACTTCCCGCATCCACCGCTTGAGTTGGCGGTGTGAAGTATGCGCAGAAGCACCGCCGCCAACGCACAAGACCTCTGTGGCTTTCTGGAACTCCTGCTCATCGGTCTCTTCATCATCCATGTCTTCATCGTCGTCGTCATCTTCATCCTTGTCGCGGCCGCGAGGAGGTCTGCCTCCTTGCCGCTGCTTGGCCGTGCCGCGGCGTCCTCCTCGGCCTGGATGTTTCTTGCTGGCTCCTCCAGCTCCTTCCTGAGCCTTCTCCTTGTCGCGTCGCTCGTATTCTGCCTTCTGCTGCTCCACAAGCTGCTCGACCTTCTTGCGGCTCTGGAGGTCATGGCCCTTGGTGCGGTGGATCTTGCAATACTGCTTGTTGGAGCCGTCCTGCTTGTCGGCGACCGCCACAGCCTCGCAGTTGGTGCCAGCGGCAACTTCCTCGCCGGAGCTACCAACTTTGGCCTTCTTGGCGCCACCTCCATTGCTGGACTGCTCGACAACTAGCACATCTCTGCCTTTCTTCTTTCTGTTGCTCCGCCGCCGGCTTTTCTTTGCCGGGGCAGCCTCCTCACTATCAGATCCTACCTCTGCTCCTACATTCTCTCCGGAGTCTCTCCTTCCTCAAAGACGTGCACACTTGTCGGCCGGGGCATATAGCTCATCGACGCCCTGATCTTGCACATCGCCATCTCCTCCCACATCCTGCGGTTCCGCGACGCTCGATGGAACGCACCGATTACGCGGCAGGTGGACATTTGGGATGTTGTCTTTGTACAGCTAAATCTCTGAATGAACTTGCAGGGCTCTCCTTCCTACGGCGAGCAGATGAAGGTCGCTCTCTTCATTATGAGGTTTGTGGCTGCTCGTGAAGGCGCCAACAAAGCGATGGCATAGATCCGCCCAAGAGGATATGGAGTTGTCCGCAAGTGCATGAGCCAGATCGACATTGGGCTTGAGTACCAGCGGGAAGTAGTTGGCCAGGATCTTGTCGTCTCTCCCCGCAGCTTGCACCGCAATGGTGTAGATGCCGAGGAACTCCGACGGATGTGTCTTGCCGCCGCATTTCTCTCGTACATCGGCTTGAAATTCTTCTTGCTGGGCCATTGACTTGCCGCAGCTCACGAGTGAACAGGGGCAACCTATCACAGACGGCAAATCGCCTGGTTCCCCTGGCGCATGCATGTCGACAGAGGGCCCGGCGCGCTAGTCTGATTGACGCCGCGCTTCTCTTCGGTGCTCGATGCGAGTTCGAGCGTCTTATTGCTATCGTTCGTGAAGAACTTGGCGCTGATCGCGACGAGCTCGTGGATCTGATGACGTGGTGGAGTCGCTGTCGAGGTGGATCCGGCGAGTCGGCGATCTTGGCCTTCGGGGTGGAGAGTGCATGGTGGTTGCACCTCCACCGGTCTCGTCGCCACCGGCTCATGCTTGGCAGTCTTGCCGCGGCAGCGATGTACTTGGTTGCCGCGGAGTGTCGCCGTTGGCAAAGCCGATGAGACTCTGAATGGTGACCCTCCATTCATCGACCTTGTCGGTCGTTGGAGGGTAATCTAGGAGCAGTTGAGCTCTTGCCAAAGCTTCTGCTGGAGTGGTAGGTGGCAGTGGCGAACGGTGCGAGGAGCGGGATATGCTCGGACTTCTAACTATGTTAGAAGGAGCAGTATCCCGTCCATGCGACCGTGCCTCGCTCGTGCCAGCATGTTGGCGTGCACGCTGGTCTTGAGGGCCTCGGGATCCACCAGCTCGATCTTGATCCAACGAGCGTATGGTACTGTGAATACCATGACGCTGTCGGTCCCGCGCCTCCTGAGATGGGCGCGGTGCGTGTACGGACTCCGAGGTCTGTGCAGCCTTGTCCTTGGACTTGGCAGCATCATGAGCTCCCTCGCCGACGCCCGTTCTTCCGCCGGTGTCTACCCCACCACCTATTTGCTCCGGTGGTGGTGGGATCGACGTGGACGGCTCCGCTGCCGCCAAAGCCTTCTTCTTGGTGGCATGTCGATGAAGATGATGAAGATGTAGCTCGTGTGAGCGCGGATCAGGTTCACACAGCCTCGACGCCCTACCGCCCGCCAAAGATGTCGGGAAGCTGATCGACCCACGAACACCTATGGGACCGGCGGACCGAGTCCCTTCGGTTCGGTGGGGGGCGGAGGTCGCCGAAGAGCAGATCGAGGCGGCTAACACGAGCAATTTACCCAGCTTCGAGCTCTCCGGAGAGATAATACTCCTACCGCTGCTTGTCCGATTGTATTGTGTTCTTGCTAGGGAGCGCCGAGAGCTACAAGACCTAGCGTGAGTGTTCTCTGGTTTCGAATGAACCGAACCCCCCTCTACGTTGCGCATGGGCCTCCTTTTATATGCTCAAGGGGTCTCCGACAGGTCGCAACATAGACAAGGGCAAAAACGTAAAAGGAGTCGTGGTTGGTACAACTACTTGTACAGTGTATCATACCTAACCCTGACGGCTGGGGACCAAGGCATTAAATGCCGCCTAAGTCGACTAAACAAAGGCGAAAGGGACCGTCTGTGGATGCCACCGCTACCACGATGGCAATCTTGTCAGCACCGCTTGCCATCAAGGCCCGCTGGGCAAGATAGTTTTCTTGCCACGCTACCGAAAGGTCCCATGGCGACACGCTGGTGGATGTGCTGGAGCGCAGGAATGGAGTAGTAGTCTGCTGTGGCAAGCGCCTTGTCGCGTTGTTGCCTTTGTCGCGTCAGGAAGCTTGTCGCTCACGGGCCTTCCCGGCAAGCTCCTCTTGCCAGGGCCTTGTCTTCTAGGTGCCTTGAGTGGCCTTCCCGGCAAGCTCCTCTTGGCGAGGCCTTGTCTCCTTGGCTTAAATACTTTGTTCTTGAATGGCTCCAAAGGAACCACGGAGGACCTTGGCAGTCACCTGGCAAGCCTTGCCGTGGGGTGCTACGACTGCCCGTGCACGAGTTCGGGATACTAGGGTACCCCTACTCTAGTACACCTACAACTCGCTATAGAACTCTTCATCCCTAAGATCGCCTTCTTCAACATCTGGCCAAATCAACAAGCCAAGTGAGTACTTTGAATGTACTCGCAAGACAGTTTGGACATAAGATATAACAAATGTAAACATGATGCACATGAGCAGATTAGTAATGCGCACTCAGATAATAAAATTGTACTACATGGTAAATAAAAAGGAAGTCAGGCGGTAGTCCTCCCGAAATCCCAATAAAATAGCTGAAGACTGATCGGGTGTCTGAAACGACGCCTCGAAAGGTAAAAATAAACTAACATGCCGCAGTCAGGCGTCAGTGCGACACCACATAAAGGGCTTATATCGAAAAGTAAATGACAGTACGCGACACAGTCGGACGTCTAAGCGACATCTCGAAAAGGGCTTATAATGAAAGTAAATAACAAGGATGCCACGTCTGAGCGACATCACATAAAGGGCTTATATCCAAAAGTAAATAACAAGAATGCCACAGTCGGACGTCTGAGCGACATCACATAAAGGGCTTATATCCAAAAGTAAATAACAAGAATGCCACAGTCGGACGTCTGAGCGACATCACATAAAGGGCTTATATCCGAAAGTAAATAACAAGAATGCCATAGTCGGACGTCTGAGCGACATCACATAAAGGGCTTATATCCGAAAGTAAATAACGAGAAAACCACAGTCGGACGTCTGAGCGACATCACATAAAGGGCTTATATTTCACCATTCGAATTCAAGTAACTCATGAAGGTAAATCACCCAAAGAAATACTCAGTACATAATAATTAACCGGTTAGTCCATCTACAGGAATAACTTTCAGCCAGTTTTACCACTCTCAGTTTCCTGTTTATACCCCAGAGACTGTCACTGGGGTTGACACTAATATCGACACTGAGACTGACACTGACACTGAGATGTTGTTCAAGTCCTTGATTGTGGACATGGATACTCGAATGGTTTTGACTCTGCAGAGTTTGTACTCTTTACCCACAGCCAACGGATTTCAGCAGTCACAAAGGACTAGTTCTGTTTACGGTATTTTAGAAGAAACATATCTAACCAGTACACACCCATTCCACATTCCGCTGCCAGGAACCACCCTAGGAAACGTTCAAGAAAAACTCTAAGACGGGGAGGCCATAACCTCGAGTAGCATGGGATCAAATTTATATCGCGCGCTCTAAGGGGTGCCCCCCTCTCGGTCCCAACCGGAAACACCCATGCCCCCTGACCGGATGACGGGCTTTAATCCAGGGCCATGGAACCCTCATCACGGCCCCTCTATTTCGTGTGTACAAGGAAAGAGGTTTGCAACTTACTAAACCGTATTCTTTGCAGAAAACATGTGGCAGGACGGAAAGGGGACGGACAGGAACATGACTTGATCCACGTTAACACTGGAGTTAAACGGTTGACATAAGACTGGCATGCTTCAACAATACCAGCTACCACCTTTCATGTCACCACATTATCATGTTATCTCCCATCATATGAACACATCAAGTTTCGAAGCTCACTCGTAGTTGCCTTGCATGCAATATAACACTCAGATGCTCATATAAACATGCCATGAAATAACTACTCAAGCAAACATGCAAACACTCATCATATCAAAGGTTCAAACATGCTTGCCTGGTTCAGAGTAGTCGGAGTCTAGCTCGGTGAAGTTTGCGGCTCCGTCACCCCCTTCGGTATCTATGTTATAAAGAAAATTGAATACTAATGTAAATACCGCGCGTGCATAAAAATTGTTCCAAATATTTTTCAAATAAATATGATAAAAAACTAGACAGAAAAATAAAGATGATAGAAAAAGAATCAACTCAAAATTTGTTTAAAAGTTATAAAGGTTTTAGTCCAGGGACTAATCTGTGTTGAAACAGAAACTTTTCAGGGGCTAGTTTAGAAAAACAGAAAACGCTTTGTTAGAAATACAGTAACCCAAAGGAAAGACGTACTGTGCCCGAAGGCGTTTTCAGAAAACGTTTCAAATAGATGCGGAGAGGCTGACGAGGGGGTCCCACCCGTCAGGTTTAAAATTTTAAAACAGAGTTCACCGGCGCCCGAGGCTTGCGGTGGTCGCCGGCGTCGATCCACGGCGAGGTAGGGGAAAAGGAGGGTACCTATGGACTCACTGAGCTCTCCCGCGTGTGTGGGTGGTGGAGTTGGTCGTCGGTGAGCACCATGTCGATGGCGGCCTCTACTCTGGCGGACGGTGGTTCGGGCGGTGATGGATCTCGCCGAGGAGGGCTGCAAACATCAAATTGGGGCTCGGGTTAGAAGGGTGGGTGCACTAGGAGGTTGCTGACAAGGTTTGGGAGGCGGGGTTGCTCTCACCAGAGAGGATCTTTCCGGTGCCCGAAGCAGATCAGGGCGGCCGGAGTCGAGGAAGAAGGCCTCCTCGAGGTCCTCCTAGTGGCTGGGCGCAGTTCTAGCGAGGTCTAGGGGTAGTGCTGGGTCGAGAACGAGCTCGAGGCCTCCTTTTATAGCCGGTCTGAGGCGGTTGCCGAGAACGGGGTACCTCCGGCGAGCAATTATGGTGAGGCAGTGGTCGGGCTGGAGGTTTAGGTGGCTGGGCAGCTGCGGATTGGTCCACTGGTTCCATCCAGAGGCTAATCTTGGCAAAACTTGGGCGATACTCCAAGTCTTCGACAGAACGGCCTCACGGGCTCGTCGGCGGCAGAGAGTGCGCTCTGCGCCTCTCAGGCCACGGCGACGGTGCTGCGGCGTGCACAAAGAAGGGGACGGCCACGCGGAGGCTTCTGGTGGTGTGGGCGGTGCTGGACGGCGCCGTATGGCAGGGCTGGCCCCTGCTGGCCGCCACGGGCGGTTCTGCCACCGCGGAAGACGCCGGCGCTGGCGAGACACGTCGCCACTGACGCTCGCGCCCGTCTAAACGACCATGTGGCGCGATGGATAAGAAGGAGGAGCAGGGAGCAAGAGGCCAGAGCGAGCACTGGCGAGATTGACGCCGCTGCTCTGAAGAAAACGACACTGACGACAGAACTGAACACTGAATTTCTGAATTTTGACAGAAACAGTGCCGGCCACCTGTTCAACGAAATGTTTTAGGCACGTGGAAAATTTTTCTTGAGCTGATCCTTGGTGAGGTGATCTCTTGATGCATCTGGAGACTCCCTGAATAATCTCAGATTTTTAGGAGAAGAAAAAGAATGAATTTCACCAAAAATGGCAAATCTGGTCCAAACTTGCAGCAAGCACATTTTGAAAAATTTGAACTGTGGACCAGTGGTTGATGGATCTTGGTTGAGGGTACTAAGGAGTAGCTAGGGAAATTTATTTGGAGTCAAAACTCAAAGGAAATCTGGCAGTTCCTTTGTAAATCTCTAGGGTCCAAATTAAATGACAGAAAAGGATTTGAGGATAAAATAAATAGAAATAAAATCTAAAAGAGGGTGTAACTTGCTGGAATTGGATGTTTGACTTGACCCAAAGTAGGGAGGTGGGTTTGGAAGAAAATTTTCAACATAGGTCATGGCCAAGAGAAATCTTTGAATGGGGAAAGGATAAATCCATAGTTTATAGGAATTCTTTTTAATAGAAAGAATTGTAAAAACTATCCAAATTTATTTGTGTTGAGCCAACACAAGATGAAACAAAATCTTCAAGACCCAAAAGTCAAGGTTGGACAGAACTCAAAAAAATATTTGTCATAAAAGAAATTTTTTTTGAGAAGGAGAGTCTTTAAAAAAAATTTAAATCACCTCCTTCCAATTAATTAAAGAATTTGATAAAAGCCAGATCAAATTTTTTGGAGTGTTACAACACCTACCCCCTTAGGAAAAATCTCGTCCCCTAGATTTCAGCTGATCCTCAAATAGGTGTGGGTACTCTGTCCGAAGAAAATCCTCTCTTTCCCATGTTGCTTCATCCTTTGTGTGATTGCTCCACTGAACCTTGAAAAACTTAATTTTTTTCTGACGGGTCCTCCTTTCAGACTCCTCCAATATTTTTATTGGACGTTCCCTGTAGGTGAGGTCTGGTTGCACGTCAATGCTCTCGTGAGATACATGCTTCTCTAGGTTGCTTACGCATTTCCTCAACTGTGAGACGTGGAACACGTCGTGGACGTCTGACAGCTCTTCGGGTAGGTCTAGCTGGTAGGCCACTGTGCCTTTTCATGCAATCACACAGACGGGTCCAATAAACAGTGGTGCTAGCTTTCCTTTAACTTTGAATCGTTGCAGACCCTCATAGGGGATACTCGTAGATACACATATTCACTGGGTTCAAAGCTGACTTCACGATGTTTTTGATCGTAATAGCTCTTTTGTCGGCTATGGGCTGTTTGGAGTCGATCCCTGATTAGTCTAACTTTCTCCTCAGCTTCCTTGAGCATGTCTGGGCCGAAGATCCGAATGTCTCCTGTTTCTGACCAATTTAATGGGGTACGGCATCTTCGCCCGTACAAGGCCTCAAAAGGTGCCATTTGTAGACTGGCTTGGTAACTATTGTTGTATGCGAACTCGGCATACGGCAAGCTTTCTTTCCAACTGGTTCCATAGGTGAGAACACATGCTCTCAGCATGTCCTCTAGAATTTGGTTCACCCGTTCAGTTTGTCCTCCCACCGGGGTGGTATGTCAGATCAATACTAGTTGAGTTCCCGAGCTTGTTGTAAATGATCCCAAAATCTAGAGACGAATTGAGTGCCTCTGTCGGATATTATAGTCTTTGGAATTCCATGCAGACAAACTATACGGGAGAGATAAAGTTTGGCAAGCTTCTGAGTGGTGTGGGTGGTCTTTACTGGGATGAAATGTGCCACCTTGGTTAATCTATCTGTGATGACCCATATGGCATCATTTCCGTGTCGTGACCGGGGTAGTCCGACAATAAAATCCATCCCAATTTCGTCCCATTTCCACTCAGGTATCCTGTTTGGCTGTAATAGTCCTGCTGGTTTTTGGTGCTCGGCTTTAATGCGCTGACATGAATCACAACATGCAATGAATGTGGCTATATCCCTCTTCGTACCGTGCCACCAAAAAATTTCCTGCATGTCCTTGTACATTTTTGTTCCTCCAGGGTGGATTGAATATGGAGCGGTGTGGCCTTCGGCTAGAATTTGCTGTTTGAGGTCCTTTATATTTGGCACGCAAAGTCTGTCTCTGTACCATAATATTCCCTTATCGTCTATGACGAATTCTGAAGCCTTGCCCAGACTCACTTTTCTCTTTATGCCTTCGATGCTGGGGTGTCCATGCTGAGCCTTCTTAATCTGTTCCATTAGGGTGGGCTGTATTTCCAAATTTGACACATTGCCTTCAGTGACCATCACCAAGTTGAGTTTAGTGAACTCCTGCTGAAATTCAGGTCTCAAGTTACAGGTATGCTGTTGCCGCAGCTGGGGTTGCGACTAAGAGCATCTGCCACTACATTCGCCTTTCCTGGATGGTAGTGAATGCCAACATCATAATCTTTCACTAATTCCAACCAGCGGGCGTTGTCGCAAATTCAGTTTTGGTTGCGTGAAGATATATTTGAGGCTTTTATGGTCCGTATATATTTCACAACGATTTCCAAGCAAAAAGTGCCTCCACGCTTTGAGCGCATGAATGACTGCTGCCAATTCCAAGTCATGTGTAGGATAGTTTTCTTCATGCTTTCGTAGTTGCCTGGAAGCATATGCGACTACTTTGCCTTCTTGCATTAGTACTCATCCGAGGCCCTTCCAGGATGCGTCACAATATACTTCAAAACTTTTGTGTATGTCTGGTACAACCAATACTAGTGTTGTTGTTAACTTCCTTTTGAGTCCTTGGAAACTTTTCTCGCAAGCTTCAGTCCATACAAATTTCTAATCCTTCTTGAGTAACTGTGTCATTGGTTTTGCTATGGTGGAGAACCCTCAATAAACCTTCGGTAATATCCAGCCATTCCTGTGAAACTTCAGTACATCTCATTACGTTGGCTGGTGGTTTCGACCAAGGCACGGCCTTGACTTTTTCGGGTCCTTTGCAACACCTTCTTGGGTCAATACGTGGCCTAAAAAACCAACCTGTCTTAACCAAAATTCACATTTGCTGAATTTGGCGTATAATTGATGTTTCCTTAATTCTCCCAGTACAATTCTGAGTTGTTCAGCATGTTCTTCTGGTGTCTTAGAGTATACCAGGATATCATCAATGAACACCACAACAAATTTGTCCATAAATCTCATAAACACTTTGTTCATGAGGTGGAAAAAATATGCGGGGGCATTTGTTAGTCCAAATGGCATTACTGTAAATTCATATAATCCATATCTGGAGGTGAATGTTGTCTTAGGGATATCCTCTGTCCGTACTTTTAATTGATGATACCCCGATCTTACATCAATTTTCGAGAAAACCTTGGCTTGTGCGAGCTGGTCAAATAAATCATTTATCCATGGCATCGGATATTTGTTTTGATGGTGACCATGTTGAGTGCTCGATAGTCTATACATAATCTCAGTGTCCCATCCTTTTTCTTGGCAAATAATACTGGTGACCCCAAGGTGAGGAGCTGGCCCGTATAAATCCTTTGTCCAGTAATTCTTTTATTTGCTTCTTTATTTCTACCAACTCGTAGGGTGCCATTCTCTAAGGTTTGTTGTAAATGGGGGTGGTTCCAGGTGCTAGTTCAATGCTGAACTCTATTTCCCGGTCTGGTGGCATGCCTGGTAGTTCTTCGGGAAATACGTCCGGGAACTCACTCACCACTGGAACTATTCTTAACTCTGAAACGTCCACCTTGTTCAACCTTGGTTGCCGTGATACTGGCCTTTCTTGAGCTGCGACCTTTATCGTCTCCCCGTGATGATGGGTAAGAATTACAGTCCGATTGAAGCAGTCGATCAATCCCTTGTTGGTGGTTAACCAGTCCATTCCTAGGATAACATCCAGTCCCTTATTTTCCAATACAATGAGGTTTGCCTGAAACTTTAATCTCTCAATCTCAATAACCAAACCTTGGCAGTAACTCTGAGTGATTTGCTTAATCCCGGGGGACTTGATGATCATGGATTTTCCCAAGGGAAGCATCGAAAAATCATGTTGCAAAGCAAATTTCTTTGAAATGAACGAGTGAGAAACTCCAGAATCAAACAAAACCGTGGCAGGTATTGTGTTGACAGGGAACGTACTGAGTACGATATCCGAGGCATCCCGTGCTTCCTCCTTGGTCACATGGTTCAAGTGACCCTTCTTGTGATTGTTATTGGGGTTGAAGTTGTTATGCTTGGGAGATGGATTATTTCCACCGTTGTTCGGCTTGGGGGCCGAGTTCCTTGGGTTTGGGCACTGTTTGGAATAGTGTCCTTCCTCTCCACATGCGTAGCAAGTAACACCTGGGCGATACTTAAAATCCTTGTCCCTTGCATGAAAATTTTTGTTTGGGCGTGGAACATTGGTTGTGGGTTTGTTTGCTCCAATCTTCTGAAAATCAGTCTTGTTTCAATTGTTGCGAGCTTGATTAGTATTGTCCCTTTTGCGCTTGCGAAAATCCTCCAAGCTGCGGAGCTCATTTTCCAATGTAATAGCCTTGTCCACAAGTGTTTTGAAATCCGGGAAGGTGTGTACGACCAGCTGACATTTAAGTGCTGCTGCCAGACCGTCCAGAAATTTTTCCATCTTTTTATTTTCAGTCATATGCTCATCGTTGGCATAACGAGATAATTGAGTAAACTGACTATTGTACTCAGTCACTGTCATGCTTCTATGCTTGAGGTCATCATACTCCCTTTTCTTGATCTTCATAATGCTTCTGGGAATGTGCGCCCCACGAAAACCTTCTTTAAATTCTTCCCAGGTGATGTTATTTTCATTGGGGTGCATGTGTAGAAAATTTTCCCACCATGATGCAGCTGCTCCAGTGAGGTAGTGAGGTGCATAAAGTACTTTCTCACGATCTGAATATTGTGCAATAATCAACTTCTTTTCAATGTCTCGAAGCCAATCATCGGCCTCAAGAGGTCTATCAGTGTGAGAGAACGTTGGGGGACGTGTCTTTTGTAGTTCAGACAATTTGGAATGCTGCTGATATGGTTCCCGGTGATTTCCCATATTGATAACATGGTTCATCATTTCTTGATGCTGCTGCTGGCTTTGCTCATAAAGGCGGCATACCTGAGAAAACACTGTTTCACTACCTTGCTGACTTGACTGACCCTGTGTGAAATTATTATTTGTTTGGGTGCCATAATTTTCTTCCGGCGGACTTGGCATGGAACGAGTCCAGGGACGAGGCATATTCCACTCTGGGGTATTTTTGTAGAACTCATGAGAAAAACTGAGTGGAAAAAATAAATAATTCTTTTTTGCAAAGGCAGAATTTTAAGAACTCAAATTTTTTTCAAGAAAATACTTGATTGCGCATGGAGAAGGACCACTCAGTACATATCTTACCCGCAAGCCGTAACTATACAATACATCACTCAGGATGTGAGTACACATTCCTGACATGTTATTTAGGATAGTGCACTTGTCCGAGTTCCTACATGATGCGCACACAAACTACTTCTCACCAAACCTATATACATATAAACATATCATACAAGCTGGAACGTCGCACGGCTGCTAGGCGCACTCAGTCGGAGATGGTGAGAACTTCCCTCGGCCTGCCGAGAGTAAGACCCAGTGATGTTGGAGACTCAACCTCCTCCTCACTAATAGGCTCCAGCGCCGGGCACTTGGGTTGAGGAGCTGGTGCGCGGCAGGTGGTGCAGCACTGACTGGAGTAGGAGCAATGACTTGGTCAAACTCGTCAGTGGTAGGCAGGCGGCGGGCGGTGGCTAAGATGGCAGGTGTATAGGATGCTGAGGACGAGACATAAGTTAGTGCTGGTGCTGTATGGAGGAGCTCCCTCCCGTTGGCGGAACAACCCTGAACGAAGTCCATACGAGCCGCCACAAAGTCGTCCACGATGTTATCAAAAGCTGCCTCAAGAGCTTTGAGATACTCAACCAACATTTCAATAGCCTCATCTCTCTCTCCCCTAGTGCAAGCAAATGCATAGTGACAAGCGTATGGCACGTGGCATGGGAGGTAGCGGTAGCGACGAGCCTTCATCGAAGGAAGAGCATCCCGGAGACGAGCTATTGCCTCACGGACAACCATCTGCATGGCATGCCTCTCCGTAGGCATGGCCCTCCCAACAAATCGGAAGCGGCGTGATTCAGAACATCCTCCCTTGAATTGCACCTCATCCTGGTGCATAGATATGCTGTCGCTGAGCTTGTGCTGGTAGAGTGTGAACTCCGGACGGGCCGATGGCCCGATCGCCACCTTGGTGATGGAGACGAGAAGCTTGATAAACCCCTCAGGTGCATTGGCGAACACTTGTGACTCACAGTCGCTGCCAGCCATCTACAAAGGTAGACAAAAATTCCGAATAGTCAAATCATAAATTTATGATGACTAACAGAAAGTTGCTACATTTGAAAAATTAAAATAACACTTAATACGCTAATAACCGATTAGCGATCGCACCTAGTGTCTTCCTACAGTCAGCCTGGCTCTGATACCAAGGTTGTCAGGACCGGTTCTCCAATAAAATCTTTATTGAGAAACCGACCCTTTCATCGGTCCACTATAGAAGAATCCTCCTTACTGGTAGATAAATCCTTGATACAGAAGTCCAGAAGTACTAAACATTATACAAGGTTGAGCTGAGGCTGCTCAACAATTTATTACAAGCACGCCGATATTATACATAAAGGCGGATATGACACGAAGGGGTATGGTGGCATAACTACTGACTTGCAATAAAAGTGGTGGTGGATATGTCATAGTGAAGTGGGTGACATGACTCCAAAATGTTACAGCTCATCAAGCGTCGGAGTGGGGCTCGATGATTTTATTTGGGTAGCGGAAGCGTATATAAAACAAGTGACCAACTTCAGGATCGCATGGGACTGACTGGGACTCCTCTAGGCGTCGGACTCGCTATCGAACTCTTCATCCATAAGATCGCCTTCGTCAACATCTAGCCAAATCAGCAAGCCAGGTGAGTACTTTGAATGTACTCGCAAGACAGTTTGGACATAATATATAACAAATGCAAACATGATGCACATGAGCAGATTAGTAATACGCACTCAGATAATAAAATTGTACTGCATGGTAAATAAAAAGGAAGTCAGGCATAGTTGATACGCCTCCAACGTATCTACTTTTCCAAACACTTTTGCCCTTGTTTTGGACTCTAACTTGCATGATTTGAATGAAACTAACCCAGACTGACGTTGTTTTGAGCAGAAGTACCATGATGTTGTTTTATGTGTAGAAAAGAGAAGTTCTCGGAATGTCCTGGAAATCCGCGGAGGCACTTTTTGGAATTTATAAGAATTATTGGGCGAAATAAATACACAAGGGGGCCCAGGGCCTGTCCACGAGACAGGGGGGCGCGCCCCCCTATCTCGTGGACCCCCTGGACGTCCTCCGACCCCAACTCCAACTCCATATATTCCGTCTCGGGGAGAAAAAAATCAGAGAGAAAGTTTCATCACGTTTCACGACACGGAGCCGCCGCCAAGCCCTAATCTCTCTTGGGAGGGTTGATCTGGAGTCCGTTCGGGGCTCCGGAGAGGGGGATTCGTCGCCGTCATCATCATCAATCATCCTCCATCACCAATTTCATGATGCTCACCGCCGTGCGTGAGTAATTCCATCGTAGGCTTGCTGGACGGTGATGGGTTGGATGAGATTTACCATGTAATCAAGTTAGTTTTGTTAGGGTTTGATCCCTAGTATCCACTATGTTCTGAGATTGATGTTGCTATGACTTTGCTATGCTTAATGCTTGTCACTAGGGCCCGAGTGCCATGATTTCAGATCTGAACCTATTATGTTTTCATGAATATATGTGTGTTCTTTATCCTATCTTGCAAGTCTATAGTCACCTATTATGTGTTATGATCCGACAACCCCGGAGTGACAATAATCGGGACACTTCTCAGTGATGACCGTAGTTTGAGGAGTTCATGTATTCACTATGTGCTAATGCTTTGTTCCGGTTCTCTATTAAAAGGAGGCCTTAATATCCCTTAGTTTCCGCTAGGACCCCGCTACCACGGGAAGGTAGGACAAAAGATGTTATACAAGTTCTTTTCCATAAGCACGTATGACTACTTACGGAATACATGCCTACATTACATTGATGAATTGGAGCTAGTTCTATATCACCCTATGTTATAACTACTGCATGAGGAATCGCATCCGGCATAATTATCCATCACAAATCCATTGCCTACGAGCTTTTCACATATTGTTCTTCGCTTATTTACTTTTCCGTTGCTACTGTTACAACTACTACAAAAACCCAAAAATATTTATCTTTACTTTTGCTCCCGTTACCTTTATTATCATGCCACTTTTGCTACTAAACATTTTGCTGCAGATACTAAGTTATCCAGGTGTGGTTGAATTGACAACTCAACTGCTAATACTCAAGAATATTCGTTGGCTCCCCTTGTGTCGAATCAATAAATTTGGGTTGAATACTCTGCCCTCGAAAGCTGTTGCGATCCCCTATACTTGTGGGTTATCAAGACCTGTTTCTGGCGCCCTTGCCGGGGAGCATAGCTCTATTCTCTGAGTCACTTGGGATTTATATCTGTTGATCACTATGAAGAACTTGAAAGACGCTAAGACCAAGATTTTTCTTTCAACTACGAGGGGAGGTAAGGAACTTCCATCTAGCTCTGCACTAGATTCTCCTTCCGTTATTAGTAAGCTTGCGACACCTAAACCTGCTACTGCTTTGAGTTCTGACATGTGGCATGTTATTGATGATGCCACTTCTGCTATGCATGATGAAACTACTTCTGTGCGTGATACTACTTTGCCATTAGGTGAATTTCTAGATGAACAACTTGCTAGAGTTAGGGGGAATGAAAATATTGAAGAACCTATTATTGATGTTAGTGATGATGAAGGTTCCCCCAATGATTATGTATTACCCGTTGTTCCTAAAGGTTATGTTATGAATGAAAAAGATGCTCTGGAAATCCTTGCTTGCAATGATAGAAATGATCTTAAGAAATTATTAGCTAAATGGAAGCAACAGTCTCTTAATGCTAGAATGAAACCCGATCCTGCTTTTGCTACTTCACCTATCTGTGTTACTGATAAGGATTATGAATTCTCTACTGATCCTGATATTATTACTTTAGTTGAATCTGATCCTTTTTATGGCCTTGAATCTGAAACTGTTGTGGCACATCTTACCAAGTTGAATGATATAGCCACCCTATTTACTCATGATAAGAAGTCTCGCTATTTGTATATCCTTAAGATATTTCTCTTCTCATTAAAGGGTGATGCTAAGACTTGGTATAATTCTCTTTCTCCTGGTTGTGTGCGTAGTCCCCAGGATATGATTTATTACTTCTCTACTAAATATTTCCCTGCTCATAAGAAACAAGCTGCCTTGCGGGAAATATATAATTTTGTGCAAATCAAAGAAGAGAGTCTCCCAAAAGCTTGGGGGAGGCTTCTCCGGTTACTTAATGCTTTTCCTGATCATCCTCTTAAGAAAAATGAAATACTTGATATCTTTTATCATGGACTAACCGACGCTTCCAAGGAGTACTTGGATAGTTGTGCTGGTTGTGTTTTCAGGGAAAGAACCGTCGATGAAGCTGAAATATTATTGAATAATATGTTGATTAATGAAAATAATTGGACTCTTTCCGAGCCAGTTCCTGAAGTAATTCCTGAACCAATTGAGCCAACTCCTGAGCCTATTCCTAAACCCACTACGAAGAAGAGAGGTGTTTTATTTCTCAGTCCTGAAGATATGCAAGAGGCAAAGAAATCAATGAAATAAAAAGGTATTAAAGCTGAAGATGTTAAGAATTTACCCCTATTGAAGAAATACATGGTCTTAATTTACCGCCTGAAGAACCACATTGTCTTGATAACCCGACATAGGTAGTAAAGGTAAATTCTCTCTATAGATATGATAAAGTTGAAATACCCTCTACTAAATTTCATAGACCATGCTTAGATGAATTTGATGACTTTATGGCTAGACAAGAAAGTTTTACTGCTTATGTTGGTAGAGAGTTAAAGAACAATGCTTTCGAGATAGGACGCGTAGGTGATAATCTGGCTAGAGTTAAAGATGAACTTCACCGCATTAGCAAATATGCTTCTATGGTTGCTACTCAAGCTGGGCAAGTACTTAAAGCTCAAAATGATTTGCTTGATGAATTAAATAATAAAAATGACTTTTCTGTTAGAGTGGCTACTAGAACTGGTAGAATGACTCAGGAACCTTTGTATCCTGAAGGCCACCCTAAGAGAATTGAGCAAGATACTCAGAGAAATAATTTAGACGCACCTAGTTCTTCTAAAAAGAAGAAGAAGAAAAATGATAGAACTTTGCATGCTTCTAGTGAACCTGTTGTAGACACACCTGAGAATCCCAATGATATTTCTATTTACGATCTTTGAAACACAATCGGTGATGAACATGAACCTAGTGATAATGTTAATGATAATGTTCATGTTCATGCTCAACCTAGCAATGATAATGATGTAGAGATTGAACCTGCTGTTGATCTTGATAACCCACAATCAAAGAATCAACGTTATGATAAGAGAGATTTTGTTGCTAGGAAGCACGGGAAAGAAAGAGAACCATGGGTTCAGAAACCCATGCCCTTTCCTCCTAAACCATCCAAGTCAAAGGATGATGAGGATTTTGAGCGCTTTGCTGAAATGATTAGACCTATTTTCTTACGTATGCGTTTAACTGATATGCTTAAAGTAAATCCTTATGCTAAGTATATGAAGGATATTATCACAAATAAAAGAAAGATACCGGAAGCTGAAATTTCCACCATGCTTGCTAATTACACTTTTAAGGGTGGAATACCAAAGAAACTTGGAGATCCGGGCGTACCAACTATACCATGCTCTATTAAAAGAAATTATGTTAGAAATGCTTTATGTGATCTTGGAGACAATGTATCGGTCATGTCTATATAGTTCCGCCATTGGTTATTAACCGTAGACGTGTCTCGGTCATGTCTATATAGTTCTCGAACCCATAGGGTCCGCACGCTTAAAGTTTCGATGACGGTTATATTATGAGTTTATGAGTTTTGATGTACCGAAGGTAGTTCGGAGTCCCGGATGAGATCACGGACATGATGAGGAGTCTCGAAACGGTCGAGACATGAAGATTGATATATTGTAAGCCCATGTTTGGATATCGGAAGTGTTCCGGGTGAAATCGGGATTTTACCGGAGTACCGGGAGGTTACCGGAACCCCCCGGGAGGTAAATGGGCCTTAGTGGGCCTTTACAGAGAAGAGAAGAGGCGGCGCAGGCTGGGCCGCGCGCCCCTCCCCCCTAGTCCGAATAGGACAAGGAGAGGGGGGCGGCGCCCCCCCTTTCCTTCTCTCCCTCCTCTTTCCCCCTCCCGAATCCTATTCCAACTAGGAAAGGGGGGGAGTCCTACTCCCTGGTGGGAGTAGGACTCCTCCTGGCGCGCCCTCTCCGTGGCCGGCCGCACCCCCCCCCTTGCTCCTTTATATACGGGGGCAAGGGGGCACCCCATAGACACAACAATTGATCAAGTTGATCTTTTAGCCGTGTGCGATGCCCCCTTCCACTATAATCCACCTCGATAATACTGTAGCGGTGCTTAGGCAAAGCCCTGCATTGGTAGAACATCAACATCATCACCACGCCGTCGTTCTGACGAAACTTTCCCTCAACACTCGGCTGGATCGGAGTTTGAGGGACATCATTGGGCTGAACGTGTGCTGAACTCGGAGGTGCCGTGCGTTCGGTACTTGATCGGTCGGATCATGAAGACGTACGACTACATCTACCGCGTTGTGCTAACGTTTCCACTTTCTGTCTACGAGGGTACGTGGACAACACTCTCCCCTCTCGTTGCTATGCATCTCCATGATCTTGCGTGAGCGTAGGAATTTTTTTGAAATTACTACGCTCCCAACAGTGGCATTCGAGCCAGGTTTTATGCGTAGATGTCATATGCACGAGTAGAACACAAGTGAGTTGTGGGCGATATAAGTCATACTACTTACCAACATGTCATACTTTGGTTCGGCGGTATTGTTGGATTAAGCGGTCCAGACCGACATTACACGTACGCATACGCGAGACTGGTTCTACCGACGTGCTTTGCACATAGGTGGCTGGCGGGTGTCAGTTTCTCCAACTTTAGTTGAACCGAGTGTGGCTACGCCCGGTCCTTGCGAAGGTTAAAATAGCACCAACTTGACAAACTATCATTGTGCTTTTGATGCGTAGGTAAGAATGGTTCTTGCTAAGCCCGTAGCAGCCACGTAAAACTTGCTGTCGATGTCAAAACCGGCGGATCTCGGGTAGGGGGTCCCGAACTGTGCGTCTAGGCAGATGGTAACAGGAGACAAGGGACACGATGTTTTTACCCAGGTTCGGGCCCTCTCGATGGAGGTAAAACCCTACTGCTGCTTGATTAATATTGATGATATGGGTAGTACACGAGTAAATCTACCACGAGATCAAAGAGGCTAAACCCTAGAAGCTAGCCTATGGTATGTTTGTTGTTCGTCCTACGAACTAAAACCCTCCAGTTTATATAGACACCGGAGAGGGCTAGGGTTACACAGAGTTGGTTACAATGGGAGGAGATCTACATATCTGTGTCGCCAAGCTTGCCTTCCACGCCAAGGAAAGTCCCATTCGGACACGGGATGAAGTCTTCAATCTTGTATCTTCATAGTCCAGGAGTCCGGCCGAAGGTTATAGTCCGGCTATCCGGACACCCCCTAATGCAGGACTCCCTTAGTAGCCCCTGAACCAGGCTTCAATGACGATGAGTCCGGCGCGCAGATTGTCTTCGGCATTGCAAGGCGGGTTCTTCTCCAAATTCCGTGTAGCTGTTGAATAGTGTCCGGCTTCTCATGAATACTAGAACATCTATGCGCGCGTTGCAACGCCCGCCCAATTTTATGAATATTAGAACAATATAGACATTCATGCAAATGGAAAATATAATTATCAAATAAATTTTTTCGTCAATCAGCAGAAAAAAATATATGTGTAGAAAGTGTGTTAGCACAAGGAAAAGAATTGCACTGTGGGCTGCATATTATCCCATAACTTGGCTTGTGCTATACGGATGCCTTGAAGCATATTTTACATCACTGCTTGTCTTCTCCAATGCTATTTCTGCTTTATTTCTACAGAGAACTTGAAGAAACTATGGGTTTATTCGTCACAAGATGACATATTATTTTCACTGTACGACACACACCCATCATTTAGAGGAAAATCTCTAATATATTCACATAAAACATGGATCCGACACAAATATGGTCAAAGCAGATACAATACCTTAGTCCTTAGGTAACATGGCCATGCTTAAAGACCTGCAACTCAGAAATAGCAAGAAATCAAACATCTTGAACAGTAAGTTAGCACTCAGTAGTACTCTTGAATTGTTCATTTCTGCAGGTTCTTCCTAACATTAAGATTTAGGAAAAATTAGTCAGGTTCACAAATTGTGATCTTGATGGAGACACGTCGTATCTCAAACCCAACAAGGCATTTGGATCCCAACAACAAACAGATTAATGAAAATAGAATGAAATGTATGTACAAAAAGAACCACACTTGATCAATCTTTCTTACCTCAGTGAATAATTTGGAACATGATGGGAGAACAACAGTACTTTCGAATTGGAACGAGGTAATGGGCGCAGGTTGAAACCAGATTGGAAAAGGGCAAAACAAATCTTTTCTCAGTTTTCCTCTTGCTTGTAAGCCCACCCTGCCATGCACCATTATATCACTCACTGACCATCGGGAAAATTAGATCCTGACCATCGCTAGCTCAAAGGCGTATATATATATATATATTTTTAAGCAAAAAAGCTAGGCTTTATTGATCAATCCCAACATTTACAGGAATAGCATTCGCTAGCTCAAAGGTGTACAAATGCCAGGCAGCTGTGACGGGCGTAGGAAAGCAGGTTCGCCGGGCGGCCGCATGGAATAAGGAGAAGACTCCCAGCTCGATTTGTGGAGCAGCAGCCCGATTACTTTGGGCTGGCCGCTAGCATGCAGTTACCGGGGGCAAGAAAGGCCCAATAGGGTACCGCGGGACGTAAAAAGATCTGGGACGTTCGGAAGTGACATCTACGGCTGGCGAACTCTATTCGCTGCGAGCAGGAGTGGATGGTTCCGTTATACTGTTTTGTAATTGCGCTCCATGGCTTCCACGCCCAATAATGGCCATCTTCCACGTGTCAGACGAATGCGAAAAGCCAGGGTGTTTTTACATTTACCCCCCTAGCTGTGTAAATGAGCTGCCTTTTAAAGAGACGAGGATCTAAATCAAAATCGCACCATCTTCCCTTCGCGAGCATTCATCGGAGCGCATCCGATAGAGATCCATTCCATCATGGCCAGTCGACACAGCTCCTCCTCTCGCCCTCCTAGCCCTCAGCCATGAGATTGGGAGAGATGCTCCGTCCCGCACAGCGAGCTAGTGACGCTCCAAGCCAAGGGGTTTCTCCCCCCAGCCTACATGGTCCCGGTTCGAGCCGGGCTTGCCACCTATAATGGTGGAGAGCAAGCAGAGGGCGTCCCCAATCCCTTCGAAGGAGAGCGGGTCTGCCTTGTCCCTTATTTAATAAGAGGGCTCGAATTTCCAATTCATCCGTTTCTCCGAGGGCTCCTGAAGTTCTACGGCCTCCAGTTGCACAACCTTATGCCTGCCTCCATATTGCATATTGCGGGCTTCGTAGCCCTATGCGAGCTGTTTTTGGGCATCGAGGCTCATTTCGCACTGTGGAAGAAGTTGTTCTGCACTGTGCCCCGTTCTCAGGAGGGGTCGATATATCAAGTGGGCGGAGCCGAACTATGGCGCATCGCCGGGACCGGATATCTATCCGGAACCCCAAAGAAGGCGTCCGAAGACTGGCCTTCAGAATGGTTTTATATAGAAGATGTCCCCCTGCCGGACCCTGTTCGGATCGGCCTCCCTGAGTTCAATAATGCTCCTTTGAAGAAGCACCTAAGCTGGTGTCCACGGAGCCCTCAAAGAAAAACGACAAGGACGTCCTTTACCTGATGAGCCGGATAAGTTAGTTAGCTCATTCCGGACTGACCATGATCGAGGTCATGGCAACATGCATTATGCGGGGGGGGGGGGGGTGGGGGCAGCCGCTTCAGTATAGAGGCCACCCCATGTGGGATTTCAACGGGGAGGATGATGCCACCCGCTGCGGCCGTAAGGGGCCGAGATCGGCTGCCGCTCAGACGAAGATCTTGTCCGCATTGTACAAGAGAGAAAAGGAGGAATTTCTCCGCGTCAATCCACAGGGCGGATTTTCTATGTACAATCCCCCAAACTGGGTAAGCGGACACTTCTTTTTGCCCATCCGTTCCATATTCCCATAGTCAAGTACCTTATCTTGTGATTTCAAAGCAGGAATTGCGCCGGGCCGTAAAGGATATAAACAACCCTCCTCCACAACCCGAGGATCCGGAACGGTCCCTCGATCCAGCCTCCCAAGAGGATCCGGACATATCTATGGAGCTGGTCGATGGGGTATTTTACCAACTGAGCATCGACAATGCCTTGGTGGCTATTACAGCCGATTATCCTGGACTGCTCCCCGCCTCACAAGTAATCGAGACCGAATTCCGAGCCTGCAATGACTAGCCAACAAGGGACCGCGAGGGCGGGTAGACTAAAAAGACACGCAGTCCGGGTCGAGGCACCGGCACAGCAGTAAGCCGCGCTGCCTTATTCCAAGGTATTATTCTTATGATGCATACTAACGCCCGTTGAGGGAGTCCTGGACTAGGGGGTGTCCGGATAGCCGAACTATCATCACGGCCGGACTCCAAGACTATGAAGATACAAGATTGAAGACTTCGTCCCGTGTCCGGATGGGACTTTCCTTGGCGTGGAAGGCAGGCTTGGTGATACAGATATGTAGATCTCCTACCTTTGTAACCGACTCTGTGTAACCCTAGCCTATCCGGTGTCTATATAAACCGGAGGGTTTTAGTCCGTAGGACGAACAACAATCATACCATAGGCTAGCTTCTAGGGTTTAGCCTCCTTGATCTCATGGTAGATCTACTCTTGTACTACCCATATCATCAATATTAATCAAGCAGGAGTAGGGTATTACCTCCATCGAGAGGGCCCGAACCTGGGTAAAAACATCGTGTCCCTTGTCTCCTGTTACCATCCACCTAGGCGCATAGTTCGGGACCCCTACCCGAGATCCGCGGTTTTGACACCGACATTGGTGCTTTCATTGAGAGTTCCTCGTGTGCGTCACCGATAGGCCCGATGGCTCCTTCGATCATCAACAACGACGCGGTCCAGGTGAGACTTTCTCCCGGACAGATCTTCATATTCGGCGGCTTTGCCTGCGGGCAATTCACTTGGCCATCTGGAGCAGATCGAAAGCCACGCCCCAGCCATCAGGTCAGATTTGGAAGCTTGAATTATACGGATGACATCGCGGAGACTTGATCTTGACGGATTGAGCCACAGCCAAGCGCGCGCCTTGTCTCGATGGGCATGATCTAACTCTGCCGCCCGAGCAGTGTCCTAGAGGCGCACTAGTGTCGCTCCGAACATTGATTGGGCCGATCTCGCCAATAGAGGATGGTTGGTTGGACACCACCTCGGGGCTGAAATCTCTGGCGATTAAGCGAACACAATCCTGTCTTTGCGAAGCCGTGACTCCCAGTGCGGACTCCTCTCCGGACTCGAACCCTCCGCACCCAGCCAATCGAATCCGATCGGGCGCGGTCATGGAGTTCAACGCGCGGACATCTTTCGGCTTTTCGCCCTTTGGCGACATCCTGAATTCTACCGGAGAGCCATGGCGGACTACGGTCGGGAAGGTTGGGATCAGACGTCGAAGAAATTCAACGCCCACCCACCACCCCGCCCGTAGCCATTGTCGAAAGCTTACACGGCGTGCTCGATTTGACTCGAAGACATCGGCGGTATGGGCGGCGATGTAGGAGACAACCATGAACCAGCGCCTATAGGATGCTGGACAACCACCTCATCCCACGATGTATGCATGGTGGATACACCTAAAGGAAATGAATCGAGGAACAACGGGGCGCTCTGAAGGATAAATCCTCGGCGGTCAAAAGCGGCAGCGTAAGCGCCGAACCAAGTCCGCCTCAACAAAGACCCAGCCTTAGAGTAAAGGCGAACCGGTGGGCGACGAACATGCTATCGAGCAATCGTCCGAACAAGACAACTTGGATAAACAACCCGTCCCGGCGAAGACAACAGTCCGGACGATCTCACGCGGACAAATCTTTGGAGCAGAATAACCTCCACAAAGGCTCAAATGCGCCCCATCGCGTAGCCTGAAAAAGCGAAGCGGAAGCTCAAAACAGCGGAAGATGCACTCGAGAATCAGATGGGCGAGTATTCAACACATGAGACAAATCTGGCGACGATCGCCGAACAAAAACTACCCAAAGAAAACTACTGCCCGAATTTGATGAGGAGGCCATAGAACCCCACAATCAAAAAGTAAGAAGGCCACCGGTCGGATGGGCGACCCTACGGCAAAAGAGAGCGGCAAATGGCGCCCACACAAGCGATGCTGCGATCCGCATAAGGATTCACATCAAAAGGATGGCCCGATTAGGTCCGTCTATGGGCGAGAAAGCAAGCTCTTCAAAGCAATGCAACCGCCAAATATCCGAACATCACGGCACACCCAAATACAGAGCGCCGCACATCCCTATGTTTCACCGATGAGGTCTTTGGATCATGAATTTCAGTGAGATTCAAACCCGTAAACATAGAGGCATCTGACGGAACAACAGACCACAGAGTGCGGATTGAGGATTACATCCTCCACATACACATGGCTAGAGGAGATGATCTCACGCCATAAAATACTTACCCTCAAACTCAAAGGGCCAGCTCGGCATTGGCTTAAAAGCCTCCCGAAAATACCATTGGAAGCTGGGAAGAGCTCGAGGATGCGTTTGGGCAAATTTTCAGGGGACCTATGTCCGCCCTCCGGATCTGAGCGATCTAAGTCACATAACTCAACAGCCGGAGAGTCAGCCGGAAATTCTGGAACAGGTTTCTTACTAAAAGAACCAAATAGTCGATTGTCCAGGACACGAAGCCTTAGCAGCCTTCAAACACAACGTCAGAGCGAATGGCTCGCCGAGACACCTCGGCCAAGAAAAGCCAAGAACAATGGCCGCATTAACAAGCCTCATGACCCGCTTTTGCGCGGGAGAGGATAGCTGGCTAGCAAGATGCAACACCAGCGACCCAAGTACATCCGAAGTCAGGGATGGAAATGGGAAACCACGGCGCAACAAGGACCAGCGCCAGATTAAAGGAGCGGTCCAAAAGCGCGGCGATCAACACGGATTCAAAAGCTCACGGCAGAACAATAAAAACTGCCCCTTAAGGACAATAGCGATGAGCTATCCAACTTAAACAAAATCTTGGACAAGGTATGTCAAATCCACATTACTCCCGGGAGGCCTGCAAACCATACCCACAGAAATTGTTGGGTCTTCAAATAGTCCGGCAGACTCAACGCCGAACACAAGGGGCTCGACACACCAAGTGAAGATGATGACGAGCACCACCAGCAGAGCCCCGGAAAACAAAAGAATTTCCCACAAGAAGTTAAAAAGTAAACTCACTTCACGTGATAAAAGGAAAAAACAGAGCGGCGCCCATTAAGGCGCGCGCACATACTACCTAGCGAGTACCAACACGGTTGTCAAAACCAATCACCTTCGACCATCGGGACTACTCGAAAGTATCCGAACGCAGGATGGACTGCCTTGATATTGGATCCTATAATCGATGGATTCCAATTTACACAAGTCCTCATGGATGGCGGCGATGACATAAACCTGATATATCGAGGACACAATCCATGAGGATGGGGATAGACCCAACCAAAATTCGCCATAGCAACACCTCCTTTAAAGGGGTAATGCCAGGCCCATATGCCCATTATGCAGGATCCCTCTGCTAGAAGTTGTGTTCGGTTCATCCGACAACTTCCGTCGCGAAAAGTTAGTCTTCCATGTCGCCCCATTTAAAAGTAGCCATCAAGCACTATTGGGACATGAAGCTTTCGCCCGCTTTAACGCAATACCGCATTATGCATCTCTAACACTTAAAATGCCCGGTCCACGCGGCATCATCTTATTAAAAGGGAGTATTAAGTGTTACTCGAGCACGGAAGAACGTGAGACTGCCTTGACAGCCCCACACCTATCCGGCTCCGCTAGTCAAAGAACCTGAATAGGTCATTCAAACCCCGGACACGGCTAGACGAGTCCAGCGCCTACTAGCGGCATACCCCCATACAAGGGGCTGCATGCATGTACAACAAGAGACAATAAAGCTCAATTTTATTCACTTCTTCGAATCGTACTATGTTTATTTAATATAAAGTACATCTTTTGCACGATCCTTTTTCTTTTAAACTATGTTCCTCTCTTTTACAGATGAACAACGTGCTACACCCGTCGAGGATACGGCTGCACGGAACGGAGACACAGGCGTGCGAGAGGGACCCGTTGCAAGGATTTTTTTTTCAGATTAAGACCCTACGTAAACCTTTTTTACTGTCTCTTGTTGATATACATCCCCCGGTTTCTTACTATAGCCGAGGAGGAGGCTGGCGTTTTGGCATCGGCTGCACCAGAATTTTTGCGCGTACCTGGACACCAGGGGCTCAGGGCATTATTCTGCCCGTTTTTATAAAGACCGAATACCTTAGGGAGTGTTCGGTGTCTCGAGTTAGGCCTTATATGCATCAGCTCCGAATCATATCTTTGGTCAAATGTTGGGTTTACCCGGCTCCTGTGTTTTGCCGCCTTACGTTCCGCTCTATCGGCTAACGAGGCACCAGGAGAACTACTGCGATTGTGCCCCGGTTCGGCGGGCGAGCACCTCGATGAAAGCCAAAACTGACTGTCATGATATAGCGAGAGACTGGTCAACCACTTGATGACTCACGGAATATTTAGAATTCCTCCGCATTAACGAAGGACCGGTTTTCGGTCAGGCACATACGCACCCCAAATTCGGGAGAGTGTGGTGCCCCTGAGGCTATATAGTAGCCCACCCCTCAATTCCTATGGCTAAGTGAAAGTGATAAAGCATTATAGTCCGGTTGCCTAGTTTGCTACGCTCCACCTCCTTAACAGGACCAAGGCGTTGGATTAAGTGTGAAAAGCGCCTTCTTTGCAAACACCCCGCACTATGTGCGTGGGTCTTTGAAGCCAAGGACTGCCATCTTTCAGGTTATATATACATATACATAAGCGGCCATGAGAGGGAGTAGTTTACTACTTGAGCGCACAAGTATAAAAAGCTCTTATATTCTCTTGAAACATTGTTTTCACAAATCATACATGTCATTTAAACATAATATCCTTGAGCACTGCGTCTCTATTAAGCAAGCGCCTGCGGAGACTTCCTCAAAGTAGTGCTCGGCGGTACTCGGCTTCTGTCCGAATCTTGGGATGCAGCGTCGGTGGCCTTCATCTCTGCCGGTATGTCTTGACATGGGCGAGCCATCCGCGCTCCTCAATACACGCCGACCGCTTCATTGTGTTGTCTGGCGGTACCGCACCAAGGAACTGCTGCACTAAACCAAAATAACTCTTCGGCTGGGGTCCGCCCGGCCACAAATGAGTCATGACATGCATCATGGCAAGTCCGGATAATCGATTCAGCTCGGCCCATTCGGCCAACCAATCAGTCAACGGAAGAGGACGCTTCGGACTATGGAATTGCGACCAATGTAGCTCTTCCCTTCTGTGCCCCTTCTGGCCTCGGAAGTGCTCAATCGCGTCCGCATCGCTCGCCGCTAAGTCCAGATAAGCATCCTCCGAACTCCACAACTTGTCCAACTGAGCATACTTTGGATCCGTATATTTCCTCCGCAGCAGAAACAGTTTTCCAGCCGCAATAGCCCGCCCGACTCAGCTCCTCCTTGGCAGCTCTGAAAGCCGAACGGGCATCCTTGGATTCGGCGGTGGCCTTTTTCAGGCCCTCTTGCTCCGCTCGACGTTCTTTTTCAAGAACCTCGCAGCGATCGGTCGTATTCTTCAACTTTCTGGCCATATCGGCCATTTCCTCTTTGCTTCGGCAGTGAGCAGCCCGTTCGGCTTCTAGCTGTTCGGCCGCCCTTAAAGCGGCCACATTACTATTTCTGGCTTGCTCTTTCGCTCGGGCGAGTTCCGCCCGCAGCTCCTCCACAGCAGCAGCACCATCTGCATTAAGCATACACGTAGTAAGGCATGGGCGTCAAGCTCCCTCACCAGGTGTCCGTGTAGAAGTCGCATACCTGGTGACTCGTCAAACCGTTTATTGACCAGAGCAATGTCCGCATCCGCCTCGTCAAGTTGCCGCTTTAGTTCGGCATATTCATCAGTCCGGCTGGCCACCGGACGCCCCGCCACCTATTTAGGAGCGGCGATATGTTATAACTAAGATTTTGATCCTCGGCACGCTGTCAATTTTGACAACATACCGAGTCTCAGGGGCTACTATCTATATAGGGCGCATTCTATATGCATAACTGTTAGAAGGTACATCATTTTTGCGTACCTCGAACCCGTCGATAAGCTTCGGCGGCTTCATGCAATCCGCTCTCGCGGATGCAATTCTTTCAATCACCGTACCCATTAGCACACGGTGATCCTCTCGAGATAACCGCTTCGCCCGAGCAGATCCTTCACTCCTCCGACCGCACACCACTTGGCGCGGACCTTCCGGCCCGCCGGACTTGGGGAACCCTCGTGGCGACACCTCGGGGTCGTCCGCCCGCATATGGTGCGGCAGGTGGGCGTTTAGCTCTCCATCATCTCGGAAGAAGATCCCCAAGGCGAGCTCTGCTGAGAAGGGCTGAGATCCGAACTACAAGGTACAATTTCGGTTATCTTCAGAAATAAATACAGGGATGTTCCTTACTTACAAAACCCCTTCTTTCTTACTTATGGCTTGCTGGAGGGCTGATCCCCTTGGGGAAACAGTGCGGCTGGGGTACTTCCCAGCGCCGGACTCTCTGATGAAGATTTCTTTCCCCTCTTCGAGGCCTTGACCTCCAGATCTTCCGAAGCGGTCCTCTTCTCTCCTTGCAGGGTGGGACTTTTGATCCCTCCCTCCTCAAAGGCCTCCTTCGTGGAGGCAGTTGCTTCCCCGCTCCCCTCGCCTTCTTTAAAAGGCGCGGCCTTCAACATCTTGGCCAGCATGGGATCCGGCGTGTTCGGGGGAGGCGGACACCTTATTAACTTTGCCTTGGCTATCCACTCCTGTTCAAGAAGCGGCTCCTTTAAAGGGCATGTATATGATAAATGAATGAACAACCTGTCCGGTTACAGGACTACTTACTTGAGTATCTAGGCGATTGCAGCTTAGTCCTGCGCCCTCGGTCAGGCCGGACACTTCTCTTGTGATCCGAAGAACAGTTTATACATCTCCAAGGCGTCGTACCCATAAAATTTTGGAGCTCGTGATCCTCGGATTAAATTCCCACAGGCGGAGGCGGCGTTTTGCAGGCAGAGGCGCCGAATCAACATAACTTGCGCCACGGCAGCAGATTGATCTCTCTTTCTTGGAGGTCTCGAACGCCCTGCAACAAAGGCGTCCTTGGGCGGCCCCGATCGAGCCCCTTGTTGACCCATGACGCCAGCCGCTGTGGTGGACTGGCGAAGGCGAAGCGCCACCCATTTGGTGCCCGGGGAGCAGTGATATAAAACCACTCCCGTTGCCACAAACCAAGCTCCTCTTGAAAAGAGCCCTCGGGCCACGGAGCATCAGCACATTTACTTACGACCGCCCTCCGCACTCTACTTGTTGCCCTCGATCATCTTTGGCTCCACCTTGAAGGTCTTGAGCCACAATCCAAAGTGAGGGTAATATGGAGGAAGGCCTCACATCGACAATGAATGGCGAGATATGGAGGATGGACTCGGATTCAAGTCATGGAAATCCAGCCCATAATAAAACATGAGTCCCCGCACAAAGGGATCCGTCGGGAAGCCTAAACCCCGAAGGAAGTGAGACACGAACACCACGCTCTCGCTGGGCTCGGGAGTGGGAATGACCTGCCACAGGAGCAGGCAGCCTATGAGAAATCTCGCGGTTAGATACAGGCGTCTCGCAGCTTTAGCACATCTTCTTACATGACGGAAGAAGACATCCATCGGCCGTGCTGGTCGGAGCGGGCATCGTCGAAGGTCCGGCGCCTAAATCTGAAGCTTTGGGTGTTGAACTTCGGCGAGGCGAACTCGATGGAGGTGTAAAAAGAAGAGGGCCTTGGTCTCATTATAAAGAGGTTGAATACCAAGAGCCCTCCCGTGGTCGATTAGGAATCGCCGATAGAGGCGCGCTAGCGGCACGCGTTTGGGTTACCCGTCCGTATTGATGGGAATCCCGGAATAAGGGGGCGCGATCTACGCTTTGATAAAGACGTGCCAAGGAAACCGCCTCGCTAAACGGGCTAAGGTGGAACAGTAAAAAAACGATTCATATAAAGGCTTGGCCGTGGTGTGATGTCACGCCACGGAATACGTCAGCAGATCTGTGCAAAAGTTATTCCCTCTACGGTAGTATGTGGAACTTGTTTTGCAGGGCCGGACACTATCTGGTGTTCAAAACCTTCTATGAAGTATTCGGAGGAGGAACCCGCCTTGCAATGCCGAAGACAATATGCGCGCCGGACTAGTCGTCATTGAAGCCTGGTTCGGGGCTCTTGAGGAGTCTGGTCTAGGGGTGTCCGGATAGCCGAACTATCATGGTGGCCGGACTCCAAGACTATGAAGATACAAGATTGAAGACTTCGTCCCGTGTCCGGATGGGACTTTCCTTGGCGTGGAAGGCAAGCTTGGCGATACGGATATGTAGATCTCCTACCTTTGTAACCGACTCTGTGTAACCCTAGCCTATCCGGTGTCTATATAAACCGGAGGGTTTTAGTCCATAGGACGAACAACAATCATACCATAGGCTAGCTTCTAGGGTTTAGCCTCCTTGATCTCGTGGTAGATCTACTCTTGTACTACCCATATCATCAATATTAATCAAGGAGGAGTAGGGTATTACCTCCATCGAGAGGGCCCGAACCTGGGTAAAAACATCGTGTCCCTTGTATCCTATTACCATCCGCCTAGACGCATAGTTCGGGACCCCCTACCCGAAATCCACCGGTTTTGACACCGAAACCCGTGCTCTCCTTTTTTTTTAGGAAAAAGAGGGCTCGCCGGACTATATCCGGAGAGATTGCCAATCGCGCCTCCACCAGCCAGGCTCCAAAGCCGGGTCCAGAAGCAAAGGCGAACACGAGGCGTGCGCCGGACGCTCCTTCGAGAGAGGATGCAGACAGACTGTCCGCCACCAATTCCGAGGTGGAGAGTGCCATGAATCACAGGCGCCGCCGGACAGTTCTTCCATAGCGCTTGTTTCTCCCAAGAGGCATTGGGCGCCTTCAATTCGGAGATCGTACCTCCGTGCCGCTCAAAATGGTCTAGCGAGCCACGGGCAGTATGTGAAAGACATACTGAGTAAGAAAATTTGATGGTTATATATGTCGATGGCCCCGAGATTTGAAACAGTCGAATAACTGATTTAAGGATCATTTGTTATGCAGGATCTTCTGAAAAGAATACCCAACTGTCCCAGAGCTGGAAGAGTGCAAAGCCCAACTTGAGGCTGCACTAGCGCGACGGGGAGTCAAGAGACCCCTACGGTAATATATGCTTCGAAAGATAAGTATGTTGTGAAGTGCGGCGTGTGTGCAAATCTAACAATAACATTGCAGATGGCGCCGGAGTAGATCCGGACAAGCAACAACTCTTGCGCGGTTAAAGGCGGCGAGGCGTGCTTATGAAGGTGAGGCGGGAGAAGAATAATCTCCAAGATGCCAACACCCAGCTGGGCGAGGAACTAAGGATGTTCGTGCCCACTGCCGGACTCCATGAAGGAGAATTGGCGGCTTGGCGCGGCATGTTTAGTAAGTGCTTGAGCGAACTTTGAAAAAGAGTTGGCGAGGAAGTCGACTAACGAGTTATGTCTGTAGGTATGCTCACAGTCGCCCTGCAGAGGAAATGTCCGGTTCTATGGGTGACCTTCTTCGGAGCTCTTACAACTGCGAACGAGTTGGCGGTGATGAAAACATCGCCCGAGCCTTGTGGCCATCTGTCTCCATGCCCGAAGGCCTTGGAGAGCTTGCAGAGAGGCTTAAGGGAGCGCAGCAGCGCTTTCGATTATGGAAGATATCGGCCTGCCATCAAGGCACCAGGGAGGCCTGGGCCATGGTGAAGACGCGGTACATGAAGGCTGACCCAAACCACATGGCCGAGGTCGGACCTGTGGGGGCCGATGGGAAGGAGATCCCTGTGAGCTTAGTGTACGGCCAAGTAGAGTTAACCGCCAAATATTCCCAACATGACTATAAACTAGACAGCCTATTGGATGGTATTGAAGAGGAATATGCTCAGTCAAATTGACTATGTAATTTAAGATGACATGTAAATTGCCTTCTAGCCGGATTGTAGATCGATTGTCATGGCGGACCTTTTCGCTTCGACCTTGGGACCCGATATTCCGGAGTGTGTCCAATACCCTCTCGGTTATGTAAGAACCGGAGCATGCATGGAGACCAGGCATAGGGGTCATTAGTGCTTGAACAGACAAGTGCCCAACTAGTTATGTTATATTACATGGTTAGTAAGAAACATCTTCCAGGGAGAATAGTTCCGTTAGGGGTTCCTTTCCCTGGGAGGCATGCCCTAAAGTGCATGTCGGACTGCAAAAAAGCAGAAAAGCATCTGGGGCAGATAAATAAACAAGTGAGAAATCATCTTTAGTTCACCGATCGAATATTCCTTTAAAACGCTAGCTTTCGGCTTCACCGGTCGAGGTACACACCGGTGACGGCACTAACAATCGCGAGAGGTGCTCCTTTACGACCTAGCGAACAATCGGGAGCGAGGGGTAAGCACGAGCCAGGAAACCCAACTTGGCCAAAACTTAAGTCATATCAATGCATATAATGGTGAATAAAAGGTACATGCGGAAGTGTGACGCATGTGTTGGGCATGAAGCCCGTATAAATAAGCTTCTGTTAAAGAAGCCCCCATGTATAATGAGCGCGGATAGCACGTCAGTTGTGTGCGAACAAGGCACGAACAAGCCCTTAAGGTTGTAAGGGAAAGGGAGGGAGAAGGAGAGAAATATAGGACAGTTAATGTGTAAAAAATAGACAGAGGAAGGAGACGAACACAGAGTCCGGCGCTAGGCGTACAATCTTCGGAGATGGGCTGCGTTCCATGGGTTCGGCTCGAGTCGGTTATCCGATGCATCTCGCAGGCGGTACGATCCACCAGTCAGGACTTGGTCAATAATAAAGGGACCTTCCCATTTGGGCTTGAATTTGTCCTTTTTCTTGTCCGGCAGGCGTAGGACTAAATCGCCAACATTGTAAGTTTTGGCCCGTACTTCTCTGCTTTGATAGCTTCGAGCCAGCTATTGATAAAATGCGGAACGGGCTTTTGCCACGTCACGCTCCTCCTCCAAGGCGTCCAAACTGTCATGCCGACCGAGTTCGGCTTCTCTTTCTTCGTACATGCGCACGCGAGGTGAGTCATGAATTATGTCGCAGGGCAGAACCGCCTCTGCGCCGTATACCATAAAGAATGGCGTGTATCCGGTGGTGCAATTCGGCGTGGTCCGCAGCCCCCAGAGTACGGAGTCGAGCTCCTCTACCCAGTGCGTGTTGGATTCCTTGAGGGAACGCACTAATCTGGGTTTGATGCCGCTCATGATTTGACCATTTGCTCGCTCGACCTGGCCGTTAGTTTGTGGTTGATAGACCGAAGCATAGTCGAGCTTGATGCCCATGTTTTTGCACCAGAGTTTGACCTCGTCGGCCGTAAAGTTTGTGCCGTTTTCAGTGATGATGTTGTGGGGGACGCCATAACGGTGTACGACCCCTAATATGAAGTCTATCACCGGTCCGGATTCGACTGTCTTAACAGGCTTGGCCTCTATCCATTTGGTGAATTTATCCACCATGACCAGTAGGTATTTTTTGCTTGTGGGTTCCTCCTTTAAGGGGTCCAACCATGTCAAGCCCCCAGACCGCAAAGGGCCAGGTGATAGGTATAGTTTGGAGGGCGGTGGGTGGCATATGGCTTTGATTAGCAAAGAGCTGGCAACCGACGCATCGTTGGACTAAGTCCTAGGCATCTGCCCGGGCCGTCGGCCAATAAAATCCTGTACGGAAGGCCTTGCTTACAAGGGCCCGGGCTGCGGCGTGGTGCCCGCCGAGTCCGGCATGAATTTCAGCCAGAAGATTCTGCCCTTCCTCTTCGGAGATACACCTTTGAAGGACTCCGGTGGTGATTTTCTTATAAAGCTCTCCCTCATGGACTTTATAGGCTTTAGATCGCCGTACTATGCAGCGTGCCTCGTTTTGGTCCTCGGGAAGTTCCTGCCTGGTTAGGTAGGCTAGGAATGGTTACATCCCACGGGCAATGACTGCCATTATTACGTGGGCTGAAGATGTTGCCGTTAGCGAGCCTCCCGTTGTGTCAGAATGTTCGGTGTCGGGCAGTGCGGTTGGGTCCGGGCTGATATTTCCGGACTCCCCTTCCCATAATACGGATGGCTTGAACAGCCTCTCCAAGAAGATATTGGGGGGGACGGCATCGCGCTTTGCGCCAATGCATGCCAAGACGTCTGCTGCCTGATTGTTCTCCCGAGCTATATGGTGAAATTTGAGCCCTTCGAACCGAGCTGACATTTTTAGGATGGTGTTGCGATAAGCTACCATTTTCGGATCCTTGGCATCAAAGTCTCCATTTATTTGGGATATCGCGAGGTTCGAATCCCCCCGCACCTCTAGGCGTTGAATGCCCATGGAGACTGCCATCCGGAGACCATGTAGAAGGGCCTCGTATTCGGCTGCGTTGTTGGAGTCCATATACATTATCTGGAGTACGTATTGAACTGTATCTCCTGTTGGGGACGTGAGAACGACGCCAGCCCCCAGACCAGCCAACATTTTGGAGCCGTCGAAGTGCATGATCCAGTTGGAATATGTGCCGTACTCTTTAGGGAGTTCGGCTTCAGTCCATTCGGCGACGAAGTCGGCCAAAACTTGTGACTTAATAGCTCACCGTGGCTTATAGGTTATGTCGAACGGGAGGAGCTCAATGGCCCATTTGGAAATCCGGCCCGTCGCGTCGCGGTTGTTTATAATATCGTTAAGAGGTACTTCAGAGGCTACTGTTATCGAACACTCTTGAAAGTAGTGTCGCAGCTTCCGAGACGCCATAAATACCGCGTACGCTATATTTTGATAATGCGGGTACCGCAATTTGCATGGAGTGATGACAGTGGACACATAGTAAACTGGCATTTGAAGGGGGAATTTGTGTCCGTCCGTTTCTCATTCGACGACGAGCACTGTGCTTACAACTTGATGAGTTGCCGCGATGTATAATAGCATTGGTTCGCCTATGTTAGGCGCGGCCAGGACCGGGTTTGTGGGCAATATGGCTTTTATTTCTTCGATTCCTGCCGTGGCGGCATCCGTCCACTCGAAGTGTTGGTCTTGCGGAGGAGGCGATAAAGAGGTAATGCCTTTTCTCCCAATCGGAGATAAAAGCGGCTTAAGCCGCCACGCATCGAGTCAATTTTGTATTTGCTTGAGGTCCTTTGGGATATCAATTGTGACAGAGCTCGGATCTTGGCTGGGTTTGCTTCTATTCCTCTACGGATACTATGAAGTCCAAGAGCTTTCGGCTGGTATGCAGCGCATTTTCGGGTTAAGCTTGATGTCATATGTTCGGAGGTTGTCGAATGTGAGCCTCAAGTCGTCTACTAGAATTTCGACATGCTTGGTTTTGACGACCACGTCATCTCGTATGCCTCCACTGTTTTGCCGATCTGGTTTGCGGACATGTACGAATCATGCTGGCGATATGTTGCGCTTGACATTTCGAGCCGAAGGGCATTGTGTTGAAGCAGAATCGGCCATATGGGGTGATGAATGCCGTTGCGGCTTGGTCTGGCTCTGCCATCTTAATTTGATGGTAGCCGGAGTATGCATCGAGGAAACACAATGAATTGTGTCCTGCGGTAGCATTGATAATTTGATCGATGCGGGGGAGGGGGAATGGATCCTTTGGGCAAGCCTTGTTGAGGTCCTTGAAATCGACGCATTGGCGCCAGGATTTGTCCTTCATTGGTACCATCACCAGGTTTGCTAGCCAGTCCGGATGTTTTATATCTCTGATGAATCCGGCCTCCACTAGTTTGGCTAGCTCCTCTCCCATGGCTTGTCTCTTAGGCTCGGAGAAATGCCGAAGGGCCTGCTTGACTGGCTTGAATCCTTTTAGGAAGTTTAGGCTGCGCTCGGCCAGCCGGCGTGGGAATCCTGGCATGTCTGAAGGGTGCCAGGCAAAAATGTCCCAATTTTCGCGTAGGAATTCTCATAGTGCGGCGTCTACATCAGGGTTTAATTGCATACGATGGAGGCCGTTTAGGGTCCGTTGGATGGACTTGGAATTTGACTATTTCGTCCGCGGTTTAAAGGAGGTGGACTTGGATCTTTTATCGAGTATCCGTCGTCCCTATTCACCGTGGGCGCAGCGTAGTCAGTTCCTCGACGCTAGGGCTTGGATAGTGCCTCAAGGGCCGGTCACGGCTGTCTTATTTTCAGCGGAGTGCTATGTCCGGGTCACTAGCAAGAGTGATGATACCGTTGGGCCCGGGCATTTTGAGTTTCATGTACCCGTAATGGGGTATAGCTTGAAAAATTGTGAATGCCTCTCACCCTAATAGAGCGTGATATCCGCTCCTGAACGGGGCCACTTGGAACGTGACCTCCTCGGACCTGTAATTATCCGGCGTGCCGAACACCACATCTAGTGTGATTTTTCTTGTACAACACGCTTCCCGACTGGGGATTATTCCTCTAAAGGTTGTGCTGCTTCGCTTAATGCGGCTCCAGTCTATTTCCATTTTTCGAAGGGTTTCCTCGTAAATGAGGTTCAATCCGCTGCCACCGTCCATGAGTACCTTGGTAAGGCGAAAGTAAATCCACTATTGGATTTGAGGACCAATCTTGGTGGTGCTCGGGCAGTTCGAATTTAGGTTCTGCTTGGCATTAAAGGTAATAGCCGTGTCACTCCATGGGTTTATTGTTGCTACTTGGTAGACTTCGGTAAGGCTGCGGAGTGTTCGTTTCCACATATTATTTGATGTGAAAGTCTCAAACACGGTTAATACCGTACTGGTATCCCTGGGCTGGTGCTTTGTGGATTCTGGAGTTAGAAGCTCTTCGCCACTTCTGGCCACCTGCCGGAGTATCCAACATGCTCTAAGGCTATGAGTTGGTGTGGCGCCCTCTGTACTATGAATTTTACAGGGTCCGTTGAGCCATCCCTCCAATACGGTTCCATGCCCTATAGAGGGTTTTTGCTTGTTGGTGTTTAACCTAGGTGCCTGGCAATAATGCACCCTTCTATTTCGGACTGGGGTTGTATTCAGGGCCGGATTGTCCCAAAATTTCATTTCGGTTTTCCAGGCGCTTTCCGCCGCACAGTACTTTCATACTATGGTCGCCAAGTTAGCAAAGCATGTAATTTCACGGCGACTTATGGCGTTGAGGATTCCGTTGTCCGTGCAATTATTGCAGAAGAATGAAATTGCGTCCTCCTCGCGGCAGTCCTTTATCCTGTTCATGACCAGGAGGAATCTGGCCCAGTAATGGTGTACTGTTTCTGCGGGCTCTTGCCGAATTTGGGATAGATCGCTTATGTTTGGGTGGGCGGGTGGAATTAAATCCGGAACTTCGCCCAATTTAAGACTCAGGGGCCAAGGAGTTTCCGAACTCGGAAGCTTGGGTTCTTGGATGTTGTCCAATGAATCTAGCCCGCTACCTGACTTTAGGTTATGGGCTTGAGTGACGTCCTCCCCTCCGCGGGTATCCGGCTTGGAGAGATCGGGAATCCGGACATAACTAGTCCTTAAGGTAGATGAAGGCTTGTCGCATGGTTCCTCCACCACTGCAACGTGATGGGTGACCTGGGGAGAGTTAATCTCTCTCGGATCGGGTTTAGGCCCAATCTGATCATAGTCTGTAGCGACTCCCAGGGCGGTGATGCGATCTAAGAGCTCGTCTAAGGAAGAGAGCTCCATCGGATCCAACTGCTCGGCAAGTTCCGAGTTGACGTGAAGATTATTTAAGGAAGACTAAGGCATAGCCTAGTGGTGGGAAGGGGCTGATGCCTTCCCACCCACCCAGGTTCAAGGCATGGTACTTGCAATTTGGGTTTTTGCACCAATTATCTTGTAAGGGTTCCTTACAGTCTTTCTATAAAAAAACCGAGAAGTCACCGTCGGTAGCAAGAGCGACGAACAGCGGTCATAAGAAAACCGCCCTAACAGGAGGTTTGGCCGATAGCCAAAGCTCCTTTAACAACAGTGTCGTTTTAAAGGCGGGATGAGGCATCCTTCACGATGGTGACGCACGAGGAACTCTCAATGAAAGCACCAATGTCGGTGTCAAAACCAGCGGATCTCGGGTAGGGGTCCCGAGCGTGCGTCTAGGCGGATGGTAACAGGAGACAAGGGACACGATGTTTTACCCTAGTTGGGCCCTCTCGATGGAGGTAAAACCCTACTCCTGCTTGATTAATATTGATGATATGGGTAGTACAAGAGTAGATCTACCACGAGATCAAAGAGGCTAAACCCTAGAAGCTAGCCTATGGTATGTTTGTTGTTCGTCCTACGGACTAAAACCCTCCGATTTATATAGACACCGGAGAGGGCTAGGGTTACACAGAGTCGGTTACAATGGGAGGAGATCTACATATTCGTATCGCCAAGCTTGCCTTCCACACCAAGGAAAGTCCCATCCGGACATGGGACAAAGTCTTCAATCTTGTATCTTCATAGTCCAGGAGTCCGGCCGAAGGTTATAGTCCGACTATCCGGACACCCCCTAATCCAGGTCTCCCTCACTTGCAACAACATAGTAGAGGACGTCTAACTTGTTTTTGCAGGGCATGTTGTGATGTGATATGGTCAAGACATGATGCTAAATTTTATTGTATGAGATGATCATGTTTTGTAACCGAGTTATCGGCAACTGGCAGGAGCCATATGTCTGTCGCTTTATTGTATGCAATGCAATTACCCTGTAATGCTTTACTTTATCACTAAGCGGTAGCGATAGTCGTAGAAGCATAAGATTGGCGAGACGACAACGATGCTACGATGGAGATCAAGGTGTCGCGCCGATGACGATGGTGATCATGACGGTGCTTCGGAGATGGAGATCACAAGCACAAGATGATGATGGCCATATCATATCACTTATATTGATTACATGTGATGTTTATCTTTTATGCATCTTATCTTGCTTTGATTGACGGTAGCATTATAAGATGATCCCTCACTAAATTATCAAAGTATAAGCGTTCTCCCTGAGTATGCACCGTTGCGAAAGTTCTTCGTGCTGAGACACCATGTGATGATCAGTGTGATAGGCTCTACGTTCAAATACAATGGGTGCAAAACAGTTGCACACGCGGAATAGTCAGGTTAAACTTGACGAGCCTAGCATATAACAGATATGGCCTCGGAACACGAAGACCGAAAGGTCGAGCGTGAATCATATAGTAGATATGATCAACATAGTGATGTTCACCATTGAAACTACTCCATCTCACGTGATGATCGGACATGGTTTAGTTGATTTGGATCACGTGATCACTTAGAGGATTAGAGGGATGTTTACCTAAGTGGGAGTTATTAATTAATATGATTAAATTGAACTTTAATTCATCATGAACTTAGTCCTGGTAGTATTAGCATATCTATGTTGTAGATCAATAGCTCGCAATGTTGCTCCCCTGTTTTATTTTGATATGTTCCTAGAGAAAACTGAGTTGAAAGATGTTAGTAGCAATGATGCGGATTGGATCCGTGATCTGAGGATTATCCTCATTGCTGCACAAAAGAATTATGTCCTTGATGCACCTCTAGGTGACAGACCTATTGCAGGAGTAGATGCAGACGTTATGAACGTTTGGCTAGCTCAATATGATGACTACTTGATAGTTTAGTGCACCATGCTTAACGGCTTAGAATCGGGACTTCAAAGACGTTTTGAACGTCATGGACCATATGAGATGTTCTAGGAGTTGAAGTTAATATTTCAAGCAAATACCCGAGTTGAGAGATATGAAGTCTCCAACAAGTTCTATAGCTAAAAGATGGAGGAGAATAGCTCAAGCGGTGAGCATGTGCTCGATTATGCAGGCACTACAATCGCTTGAATCAAGTGGGAGTTAATCTTCCAGATAAAATAGTGATTGACAGAATTCTCTAGTCACCATCACCAAGTTAGTAGAACTTCGTGATGAACTATAGTATGCAAGGGATGACGAAAACAATTCCCAAGCTCTTCGCAATGCTAAAATCGGCGAAGGTAGAAATCAAGAAAAACATCAAGTGTTGATGGTTGACAAGACCATTAGTTTCAAGAAAAGGGGCAAAGGGAAGAGGGGAACTTCAAGAAGAACGGCAAGCAAGTTGCTGCTCAAGAGAAGAAGCCCAAGTCTGGACCTAAGCCTGAGACTAAGTGCTTCTGCTGCAATGGAACTGGTCACTCGAAGCGGAACTACCCCAAGTATTTGGTGGATAAGAAGGATGGCAAAGTGAACAAAGGTATATTTGATATACAGATTATTGATGTGTATTTTACTAGTGTTCGTAGCAACCCCTTGGTATTTGATACTGGTTCTATTTGCTAAGAGTAGTAACTCGAAGCGGGAGTTGCAGAACGAACAGAAACTAGTTCAGGGTTAAGTGACGATGTGTGTTGGAAATAGTTCCAAGATTGATATGATCATCATCGCACACTCCCTATACTGTCGGGATTAGTGTTGAACCTAAATAAGTGTTATTTGGTGTTTGCGTTGAGCATGAATATGATTTGATCATGTTTATTGCAAAACGATTATTCATTTAAGTTAGAGAATAATTGTTGTTCTGTTTACATGAATAAAACCTTATATGGTTACACACCCAATGAGAATGGTTCGTTGGATCTCGATCGTAGTGATACACGTATTCATAATATTGAAGCCAAAAGATGCAAAGTTAATAATGATAGTGCAACTTATTTGTGGCACTGCCGTTTAGGTCATATTGGTGTAAAGCGCATGAAGAAACTCCATGCTGATGGACTTTTGGAATCACTTGATTATGAATCACTTTATGCTTGCGAACCATGCCTCATGGGCAACATGACTAAGACTCTGTTCTCCGGAACAATGGAGTGAGCAACCGACTTATTGGAAATAATACATACTGATGTATGCGGTCCGATGAGTGTTAAGGCTCACGACAAGTATCGTTATTTTCTAACCTTCACAGATGATTTGAGCAGATATGGGTATATCTACTTGATGAAACACAAGTCTGAAACATTTGAAAAGTTCAAAGAATTTCAGAGTGAAGTGGAGAATCATCGTAACAAGAAAATAAAAGTTTCTACGATATGATCGCAGAGGTAAAATATTTGAGTTATGAGTTTGGCCTTCAGTTAAAACAATGTGAAATAGTTTCACTACTCACGCCACCTGGAACACCACAGTGTAATGGTGTGTCCGAACGTCATAACCGTACTTTATTAGATATGGTGTGATCTATGATGTCTCTTACCAATCTACCACTATTGTTTTGGGGTTATGCATTAGAGACAGCTGCATTCACGTTAAATAGGGCACCATCTAAATCCGTTGAGACGACGCCGTATGAACTGTGGTTTGGCAAGAAACCAAAGTTGTCATTTCTGAAAGTTTGGGGCTGCGATGCTTATGTGAAAAAGCTTCAACCTGATAAGCTCGAACCCAAATCGGAAATGTGTCTTCATAGGATACCCAAAGGAGACTATTGGGTACACCTTCTATCACAAATCCAAAGGCAGGACTTTTGTTGCTAAATTCGGAGTTTTTCTAGAGAAGGAGTTTCTCTCGAAAGAAGTGAGTGGGAGGAAAGTAGAACTTGATGAGGTAACTGTACCTGCTCCTCTATTGGAAAGTAGTTCATCGCAGAAATCGGTTTCTGCGACACCTACACCAAAAAGTGAGGAAGTTAATGATGATGATCATGAAACTTCAGATCAAGTTGCTACTGAACCTCGTAGATCAACCAGAGTAAGATCCCCACCAGAGTGGTACGGTAATCCTGTTCTGGAAGTCATGCTACTAGATCACGATGAACCTACGAACTATGAAGAAGCGATGGTGAGCCCAGATTCCGCAAAATGGCTTGAGGCCATGAAATCTGAGATGGGATCCATGTATGAGAACAAAGTGTGGACTTTGGTTGACTTGCCCGATGATCGGCAAGCAATTGAGAATAAATGGATCTTCAAGAAGAAGACTGACGCTGACGGTAATATTACTGTCTATAAAGCTCAACTTGTTGCAAAAGGTTTTCGACAAGTTCAAGGGATTGACTACGACTTAAACCCTAAACCCTAAACATGATTTAATTTCCTGGCCAGGTAGAACCTGTCGAAGGAAAGACGGCTGGCACCCTCGGATCATACGATGCTTTTGTGCAGTTCCACTACAATCGAGATGAGCATCCCTGATGGCAAAGATATTGAAGAAGTGTGATTAAAATAATAGTACTGGCACTAGTCCATGAGACATAAACTCATCACAAGTAGAAGTCAGTAGAATTAGAGAAAGATCGACATGGAGATGGAGCTACGTGCGGAGCTGCGGCAGTGGAGCAAGCCGGCTCCAAAAGGGAGATGGACTACCTGGGACGTCAGGCTGTAGCTAGAAGGGCGGTTGGGACGTGGCATCGACCCATACCGCTGTGACCCCCGATTGGGACGCACCGACTATGGATTTTCTCCCTCGCCGATGTCGACCGCATCTACGCAGAACATTGTTCCCTTCCCCCAGCTGCGGGATCAGGCCGAATATGTGACCAGCGGTGTGGCCACCGTTGTTCTATGCTTGTGAAGAGAGCAACCCAAGCAAGCAGGCTTATAGCTTAGGCTCCTGCTAGTGTATATATAGTGGTTTTCTTTTTCTCTCCATATAAACCATTTTATATTGCGTACGTGTCATTGAAGAGTGAAATGATGGTTGTTTCTTCCGACTAACTTTCTGTGTGATTTGACTGCTCACTGCTCCTTTAGTGGCCCCTACACGTACTCCCCCTACATGTATGCAACAGTCACACGTACACATGGACGCAAAAACGTGCGCGACGCCCTAATGCATGCATGTTTGAGCAGACGACGGAACACATACGGTCACGCTCAAGTGCTCAACCTACATGTGCATGCACACACATACTCAGCCAGGGTGAGCTAGTGACCGTATAAACACCGGAAAATGTATATATTGAGCGCAATGAGCGTATTATGAAGTCCACTGACCGTATTTTTACAAATATACAGTGACAAACAGTGTATTTATCTCGTTTGAAATTAAGCCATATTAACCAGAGAGGAGGCAGTATGGACTAGCATTAATTTGATGTGTCCCGTCAACTTGCCGAACGAGGAGAAGCTTGTAGGATGGGAGAAGCTTGCGCGTGGTGGTTCGCAGGACAAGGAGAAACTTTTGACTATTGCAAGTTGTCCTTCGCTCAGGCGGTGGACGTGCAACAGTTAATTCGGTGCCAGATTGCCAGAAGCATACACTATACTAGTACTATTATTGTTGCACTTCCCGAAGAGGCGAACAGCCAAGCGCAAAGTTTACTAGTACTAGTACTACTACTATAGTCTATAGAGGTATGTACTACTATACTAGTACTAGGAACTGGATGGAGGAGCGTCTACACTCTTATTATATTTTTAAAATGTGATAAAGCAATCTTCAACACATTTGGTTCTCTTCGAGGGTTCTTGCATGTGATAATGGAAGTTGATTGCATGGAACACTCGCCACAATTCTCGCTTAATTCTGGCTCATATCCTGTTACAAATAGGAGTGCTCGGTAATATTTCCTCATTTTTTGTTATTCAGCATGTAAATAGGTCAGCAAACCTTGCGGCGCATCTTTGTGCGAACCGTGCTTGCTGCACTTTGAATTTGGTCGAGAGCTAGCTTGATGAAACACCTCGCTTCCTACTTCTTTTTTTGCGGGGTACCTCACTTCCTAGTGACCAGTGTCTTGGCTGATCGTCCTAAGAATGCTTATATATGAATAAAGCTCTCTCATTTACCCGCAAAAAAGATTAAGCCATACTAACCGGAAAGGAGGGAGTATGGACTAGCACTACTTGTTGGTGTGTCCCGTCAACTCACAGAACAAGGAGAAGGTTGCAGGACAAGGTGAAGCTCGCTTACGCCTTTTGACTAATGCAACGTACCCTCGCCCAGACGGTGGACATGCATCAGTTCATTCGGTGTCAGATTGTCAGAGGCATACACTATAGTACCGAACATGCGGAGTACCATCATTGTTCGACTTCACGAAGAGGCGAAGAGCCAAGCGCAAGGTTTAGAAGTACGAGTAGTACTACTACTAGAACTGCATGGTGGAGCCTCTGTACTCTTATTTTTTTAATCTCTGATAAAGTACACATTTATTCCGGAGAAGGGCGGAAAACGGCAGCCCAACCTGTAATGATGATATCGATCAACCAGGCTCGAATATATCTTGGCCTCCGTGCGAGCCCGTCTGTGTGTTCTCGCTCCTCGTCTCTCTCAAGGAACGGCGGGTTGGCCATTTTGCCATCAATTGAGATCGGTTTGGTCACACTCCGGTGCCACATGTCAGTGATATGCCAAGAGGAGGTGCGTTGACCGATTGGCCATACGCGTACTTGGTTTTGCACCTTCATACTACTCCTCCCTCCGTCACAGTTTACAGGGCGCGCTTCATTATGATGCATTTCTCTCAATGCATTTCCACCACCAGAGAGACTTTAGACACGTTTGGTTTAATGCTCAATTAATTAGGGCGTCGTAACCGTAATTTTCTCTCAATGTAGTACTACGGAGTGGAGTAAGTGCATGCATGTGTGTACCCGGGGTGGAAGCACTGCATGCATGTGTGTACGCATTATTTCCTCTACTAATAGACGCCGTGCTATAACCACCAATGCTATTTTTCAGGCCGATCGCTTGTCGCCTTGGTCCCAGAGATTTTCTCTTTTACAAGCGCTCTATAAGCAGTGACGGATGGAGTAGTATGGCGGATTCAAAGAAGAGTGTATTGATGGTTGCTTCTTCCGAGCAACTTACGATTGGGGAAAGGTGGGGCTTCTGATTTGACTGCTCATTACTCACTATTAATGCGGCGCAACGACGGTCTGAGTCTCCCATGCGGCTGTGCACTACCCCTCGGTTCTTAAATATACTCCGAGTATTTGTCTTTCTAGAGATTTCAACAGTGACTACTCAAATATTTGCCTTTTAGAGATTCAAATGGACTACTACATACGGATGTATATAGACATATTTTAGAGTGTAGATTCACTCATTTTGCTTCGTATGTAGTCACTTGTTGAAATCTCTAGAAAGACAAATATTTAGGAACGGAGGGAGTACACATACGAAGCAAAATGAGTGAATCTACACTCTAGAATATTCCCATTTGAAATTTGTAAAAATACAAATATTTAGGAACGAAGGAGTATAATTTTGTGCATGGCACATGGACCCGGATGCCGAAGAGGCTTCTGGCAATGCTATCAAGCTTCCAACATTTGTTTATATAATTGACGTACTATACAAATAATTTTCCAGCGACATGAAATTGTACAATGGAGTGAGCTTTCAGCTTTTGTTTCGTGTGTCTTGCCATCGATGCTCTTTCGGAAACAATAAAAAACTAACTTCCTTGCTAATCAGAGCTAATATTTACATCTGGCGAAGACAAAGTTGTGAGAAGGTGTTAAATTAAAATTGATCCATGCTTTCATTGGCAGCAACGTCCCCCAGCTCTGTCTAAATCAACAAGGCATGTTGGGAAAAAAGTAGTTGTCTGGAGCATGCAACATTCCGATCATTTTGTGCAGTTCCACTAAAATAGAGCTGAGCGTCCCTGTTCCAAAGATATTAAGTGTGATTACAATAATAGAGGACTGCTGATGAAACAATAAACACACAAATAGTAGCCGGTCGCCTTTGTAGTCTCTCTTAAGACTAACTAGTTGGAGAAGATTAGGCTCGGAGTTGGATGAGGAGGATAGAGCAAAACCAATCTCCATTTGTGCAGTCGCACTGAAATGTAGAGACGTTGCTCGTGTGACATTTTGGTAGAACTGCACAAAACACTCTTTAATAAAAAAGTGATTTGTGCAGTTCACCAAAAGGTCACAATAGCAACGAGGTGAAATGGATAGCCCTGTTTGCAAAAAAGAGGTAGAAAGGAAACAATTACTGGCCAATAACAGTTGATGACACATGCGACGAAAAAAAAGAAGCATATTCTTTGTCCTAAGGGAAGATAACAACACGGTTGTATTTGTCTAAAACGGTGTGAGGACGAGATTGCAATATGGAAAGTACGCCGGACGAGCTACGTTTTGGGCAAAGAACTATGGAAAATCCACATGCAACAACGTGGGAAGATGAGCAATAGAGTAAGGCCGGAGGGGATACCTGGAGGTCGTCGGGATGTAACTAGGTGAGCGGCGGCGGGCGGAATCTGCCCATACTGCGACAGCGAGCAGGTGGCGTAGGCCCTACCACGCTGGAGCTTGGTCAGAGAGAACGACGTGTACCGCAGATCGGGATGTGCTACCTCGGCGCCATTGAATGGAGAAACGATGCACGTCCTCCCTTTCCGCCAGCGGACGGGATGCGGCCGGATCAGTGATAAATGGTGAGAGAGAGAGAAAGAGAGAGGCCACCGCAGCCTTGTGTGAGATACTCTGAAGAGAGACAAACCAGGCAGGCACGCTCCATTGTATATAGTGGAGCGGACTACCTTTTTCACCATAAAATCGTTTTATATTCTGTGTATGTGCCATTGAGCGATAAAACTTTATTTAAAAATAACGCGCCAACGCATCAAGTCGAACTTTGTTTCGTGCACGCGTGGTACATGACCTCCATAGGTAAACAACGCTACAGCGTTCAAATTAGCACGTGGGCTGCCATTTCGTCATGAAATGAGCTCCACCGTGTACCAGCTGGTGTGGCTGAGGCAAGCGTGAGTACGTCCACGGTGCACCTATTCTCTTCTTGTATCGTACACCACCTCGTGCACTACAAAAAAAAGACACATCCATGACATTTTGGGCGAGCAATTTTTTTCATCATACATATGACACTTCTATGACAAAATTGTGACAAAACCGGTATCATCATAGATGTGGTGGGCTCCTACTTCTATGAAAAAATCATGACGAAAATGGGCTTTTCGTCTGGGCGGGCGGAGACGCAGCTGCATGACATTCTTTGGGCCGTCCATGACGGAAAAACCGTGGTAGAAGCGAGGGGAGGAAAATTTGGGAGTTGCGGTTACGGTGGGAGGTCGAGGGCGAAGCGATGCGCGCTTTCTCGTACGTGCGGCGTTGGCTCTAACTAAACACGCGGCGTTGGGCTCTAGCTGAACCCGGCGATTGCTGCGCAGCTACGCGTTCTCGAACCCGAGCGATCGATCGATGGCTATTAGCTGAACCCGATGGAGCGATTCGCCGCTGCTGCTAAGCAAGCCGATCGATTGGATGAGCGATGGCGTTGCGGGGGTGGATGAGCAAGTGGCGGTGGCGTTGCCTCTGGATGAACAGGACCCGTGGTGTGGAGGGCTGGATGAGCAGTGAGCGGTGGAGGGTGGTTGAACGGGACCCGTGGTGTGGAGGGCTGGATGAATAGTAGGCGGTGGAGGGGTGCCCGTGGAGGGTGGTTGAGCGATGGCGGTGGAGTAGTGGCGGTGGAGGATGGATGAACAGGAGCCGTGGAGGCTGGAGGAGGTCGACGGTAGCCCGTGGAGGCTGGAGAAGGTCGATGGTGGAGATGAGCGGTATCCGTCGAGTCCCGTTTGCGGCACGCCACACCCCTCGATGAACAGGACCCCGTTTCGACCGTAGGAGGTCCGTTTAAATCCGCTTTTTGCGATACGCCACACCCCTCCCGATCAACAGGACCCTCATTTCGACCGTAGGAGGTCCGTATCCTCCGTTTTGCGGTACGCCACACCCCTCCCGATCAACAGGACCCCGTTTCGACCGTAGGAGGTCTGTTTCCTCCGTTTTGTGGTACGCCAGGCCCCTCCCGATCAACAGGACCCCGTTTCGAATGTGACCGGTCGAACACAAGGCCGTTTCCTCCGTTGTGCGGTACGCTAGGCCTCGTTTCCATCGCCTGTTCCGTCCAAGCCCTCCCGATGAACACGACCACGCATTCCGTTCCGACCCAGCCGGTTGGCTCCCCATGAACACGACGACGACGCTGTTTCTCCGTTCCGACCCAGCCATATATGTATGCACGATAGGCGTTCGAGACCCTGCCCGTATGTACGTATGTGGCCATATTTTCTTTCTTGCACCCTCGCCGCTGTACGTACGTGTACATGCTACGTGCGCGCCTCTACTACGACACGTGCGCGCCTCTACTACGACACGTGCGCGCCTCTACTACGACACGTGCGCGCCTCTACATCCACCAGTATATATGTACGTACACGTTCGCGACCAAAATGACAATGCTACGTACGCTTCGACCAGGTGGGTCCCGACTATCAGGCACTTTCTTGCGTGCGAAGATGTAGCTGGTGGGTCCCAACAGTCAGGGGGGCGAACCGTTTTTTCGGACGCACTTCCTTGCGTGCGAAGATGTAATTGGTGGGTCCCAGCAGACAGGGGGAAACGTTTTTTCGCTAAATACGGTGGCCCGTCCGGTGGGTCCCCACTGTCAGGTGGAGGAATAATTATTTTGCGCGTAATAAGGAGGCACTTCCTTGCTGCGGCCGTGGACCCAACTGTCACCCTCTCCACGTACAGTCCATGTCCAATGGAAGCCATTCCTTGACCACGTTGACCATGTTGCGCCGAGAGCACCAGCGCGGTGGACGACGGCTAGGCCTAGGAAGGGGACGACGCGGAGCCGGAGAAGACGCGGCAGTGGATGCCCACGCGTAGAGGAGTATGAGGGTTCACTCGTTCGGCTGCGGTGTGAGGCTGTCGTGGCCGCAGAATAACAGGGGTTGTGGGTGCGTAGAGGGATGGCCTGGCCAGCGGTGGGAGTAGTAGGGGCGGTGAGGCCTCCGCGGCATCACAGCCGGCCACGGGCGGCAAGAGCAGGCGGCACGACCGGCGCTGCTTTGGTATTTGGAGCAAGAAGACCAGAGGTTGAAGAAGAACTACGGCTGTTGGATGGACATCGTCACGGTCCTTTGGAGCTAGAGTCGTTCATATATTGACTAAAGTTGACAAAGGCCTCCGTCGATCAACTTAGTAGGCCCATAAGTCAGCCTCTCACCATGGTTGGTCCCAGCTAGCAGGGGGTATTCATTTTTTGTGCGTAATAAGGAGGCACTTCCGCTGGGTCCGAGCTGACAGCGGGGGGGGGGGGACGTTTTTTCATGAAATATGGTGGCCCGTCCTGTGGGTCCCAGCAGTCAGGGGGAAACATTTTTTCGTGAAATATTGGTGGCCCGTCCGGTGGGTCCCTGCTGTCAGGTGGAGGAATAATTATTTTCCGCGTAATAAGGAGGCACTTCCTTGCGGCTGCCGTGGACCCAGCTGTCAGCCTCTCCACATACAGTACTCTTCCGATGGAAGTCGGTCATTGACCACATTGACCACGCCGCGCCGAGAGCACCACGGCGGTGGACGACGGCGAGGCCTAGGAAGGGAACGACGGGGAGCCGGGGAAGACGCGACAGTGGAAGCCCGCGGAGAGGAATCTGAGGTTCACTGGTTCGGCTGCGGTGTGAGGCTACCGTCGCCGCAGGGCCTGGCCAGCGGTGGGAATAGTAGGGGGTGGTGATGTTGGAGATATGCCCTAGAGGCAATCATGTATGATGATATTTCCTATGTGTTTATGAATAAAGATAGTCCTTGGACATTATCAATGATGTGTATCAGCAAGTATGTGACTTGTTTGTGGGACTATGCATTGTATGATGACTGTCTTAAAAGGTCCCTAGTCGAAAGGGCTGTGTGGACGCGCAGCCGACTAGACTAGCATATGACATAGTCGATGGCTCGGTCTCACTAGCCATGGAGCATTGGATGCTAACCGGATAATATGGACTTGGAAAGGTCTTGTCGGATTCGACATAGTCAGATCCGAGTCGAGATAAGGTCCGAGTCGGACAGACCCAACTATGAGACGCAGCGATATGTCATCTGTGAGTCTCTAGTACAACATCGTTCTATGTCCTAAGACCTAAGGCGGCGCATGTACTACGGATGGTGACAGACTTGCTTTGGGCCGACCAAACGCTACTCCGTGGTTCGGGTAGTTACAAAGGTAGGTTTGGGTTTGTCCAGTCCCATCTTTGCGAGACATGGTCGAGCAAGATGGGATTGCCCCTCCGATCGGAGAGATATACTCTGGGCCCCTCGTGTGATCGACCAGGAATAGCATGGCCATGCGACAAGGATTATGAGATAATCCGGTTGTGGTCAGTATCTTGGAACGAAAGAGGTCAGGTTAGCACAAGGATGACAGTCTCGCCTTGAGCCCGACAACATATATCGTGCGGCAAAGGGAGCAGAAGTGTGACACGTTATGCAGGTTCGCCTAACCAGCTTCATCGATCGCTTGGTGGTCGGCACGCCTTGCTAGAGGCCGCTACCAACCGTACTGGTCGGAGGTGATCCGAGCTGTGACCAAGCCGACTTGAACCTAAGGGGTCGGCAGCTTAAGGGAAGGAACCTCGAGGTCGGTTCAGAGGACCTTTGGTCGGATGTGATCCGAACTGGACTAGGAACGTGACCGAGTAGACTTTGGGCTTTAGGGTCCATGCGAGGCCCAAGTGTTGAGCCCGCGACGGACGCCTATATAAAGTGGAGGTGCGGCACACTCAGGTGAGGGAGTTCGCTTCGGCCTCAGGAGGCAGATCGCTTCGGCCTCAGGAGGTTGATAGCTTCGGCCTCAGGAGGTTGATCGCTTCGGCGCTGCGACTAGGGTTCGCATGTGTTGCGAATAGCCACCTCCACTCGCCGCCGACTGTGTGATCGGACCTAGCAGTCCACCGCACGACGTTCCTCCCGCACGCAGCGGATACCGTTAGAGGCGGTGCACTTGCGCGCTCCGCGAACTTCGTCGTGGGATCGGACGACCGGCCGCTCGAGGGAGATCGAGCGAGGAGGAGGCGATCCACGCAGACGCGCTGCCCCAACTCTTCTTCCGCTGCGGCATCTGCGCGTCTAGTGGTAACGAACTGTGATCCATCTCCGTAGCATGTTCTGGATGTTTCTGCGTAGGAATTTTAAATTTGCAGTCGGCGCACCCTAGTAGAACCCAAGGTGAGGCCTCGCGGCAGCACAGCCGGCCACGAGAGGCGGGAGCATTGGCACAACCAGCGCTGCTTTGGGCGGTGGAGCAAGAACACCAGAGGTTGAAGAAGCACTACGGCCGTTGGATGGCCATCGTCACGGTCACGGAGCTAGAATCATTCATATTGACTAAAGTTGACAAAGGCCCCGTCGATCAACTTAGTAGGCCCTAAGTCAGCCTCCCACTATGGTGGGTCCTAGCTAACACGGGAGTATTCATTTTTCATGCGTAATAAGGAGGCACTTCGGTGGGTGAAGTGAGCCGACAGCTGAGGAACATTTTTTCGCGAAATATGCTGGCCCGTCCGGTGGGTCCCAGCAGTCAGGGGAAACGTTTTTTCGCGAAATAAGGCGGCCCGTCCGGTGGGTCCCTGCTGTCAGATGGAGGAATAATTATTTTGCGGCGTAATAAGGAGGCACTTCCTTGGCCGCTGGACCCAGCTATCAGCCTCTCCGTCGGTACTCTTCCGATGGAAGTCGGTTCGTTGACCACGTTGACCACGCCGCCGAGAGCACCGGTGGTGGTCGGACGACGGCGAGGCCTAGGAAGGGGCGACGGAGCCGGGAAGATGCAGCAGGGTAGCCCGCACGGAGAGGAATCTGAGGTTCATTGGTTCGGCTGCGGTGTGAGGCTGCCGTCGCCCGAGAATAATAGGGGTGTGGGTGAGTAGAGGATGGCCTGGCCAGCGGTGGGAATGTCTACGGGTGGTGAGGCCTCCGCGGCATCACAACCCGGCCATGGGAGGCAGGAGGGCGCCACACGACCGGGCGCTGCTTTGGGCGGCTGGAGCAAGAAAGACCAGAGGTTAAAGAAGCACTACGGCCGTTGGATGGACATCGCACGATCACTGCAGCTAGAATCGTTTATATTGACTAAGTTGACAAAGCCCTTAGTACGCGTCAACTTAGTAGGCCCAACTTCGGATTTGGCGAGAGAACATATAGCCCATTTGTGATTTGTAAGAATGTACAACCCATTTTCAATTCTAATGGAATTTACTACAGCCCATTTACGGGTTTGTTAAAAGTACATCCCAACTTCTAGCTAGGACAACGATTAATAATTTCAAACAACCGCTCAAAACAGAATTCAAAAAAAATTCCCACTTTTTGATGGGATCCGAAATATTTTTATCCGAAATTTCTAGTCAGGTTAAATATAATTTCAAAATAAAGTTGTATGACGTTAAAATACAACTAAATATTGCACGCGCAACAAGTAATGAAATTAAAATTTCCAAATTCCAAAAATAATATATTTTTCGAACTAATTACGTGTTTGGTGCATAGTAATTGCCCAGTTATTATAATTACATCCCATTTATTATTTCTTAAAGTCCATTTTCTTGTTAAGCCTAATGCATACCTCCTAGGAAACTTTGCAGCCAGTGAGGCGGATAACAAGTTGACCGGATATTGTGTACAACTGTCGGCCCAGTTGCATTGCTGATGTTGAAAAAAAAGGCATGTGTAGTACAGTACAACCTAACATGGTTACTCAGCCCACATTCAGGGACGCTGGAAAGGCCCAAACAAAGCTTCTGTACAACTTTTGAAGTCACTGAGCTCAATTAATAACTTAAGAAAAAAGTTAGATTACAGTGGAACCTAATTAAAAGTTGTCACGAGCAAATAAATAATTCAACGGGTCCCACTTGTGCGTGCGTGCGCGCGCGCGCGCGCATGTGTGTGTGTGTGTGTGTGTGTGTGTGTGTGTGTGAGTGAGTGAGAGAGAGAGATAGAGAGAGAGACCCATCGGTCGATGCTCGTAAATACATCTTTCAGCCATATGCATTGCTGATGCTCAGTAAAAACTTATATAGTCGACACAATCATATAGAACATCATAGCACACTGAACTTGCATACAAAAATTTCACGTAGGTGGCACAATCAGGATGGAAGCAGTGGATCGCTACGGGAAGGGCTATGTTGAAATCAACGAAGTCATACATAACGGTTCATCGTCTTTATAAATGACGGGGAAATATCTTGAATGTTGTGCAAAGAAAACAGACAGATAACACAATAAGTTCTGCTAGCACATTAAGTTGACGTACAACCCTTTCTAAAAGAAGTTCAGGTACAAAATTAGAACAGGTCAAAATCAAATGTACTGGCATATCAGTGCTTCAGACCCATAGCTCGGATTTAACTAGTACTATCTGACAAGATTCAGTTGTTACCTCAAATTAGAGCACATCCAGGCAGCCAACCTTGCCTCTTCTCCCAAAGAAGCAGTGGCCTCCGCCGCGCGATGAAGTAGGCCCTGTGCCATCCATCGTTCCGAGCAACACGGGGAAAGTCTGGCGTTGACTCCTGTAATGGACGTCATCAACGGACCCTGGCACCAGCGGCGGCGGCAGGACTTCAATTGATGGATTGACCACTTCTTCGACATGCACGAAGACTCGATACAGGTACATCCCTAACGTGGCCCGCGGCGGCCTTGGTGGCGATGAATAGTACAACCCCGGTTCCTGCACCGGTATCTCAACACCAATCACCTTCGTTATGGTGGACGGCTTCTTCATCCATGGCATAACCGTCAGAGCCCAGCTGTCTGGAGGAACAAACATACTTACGAGCTCACCTCGAAGGTCGTTGATAAGCTCGTTCATGGACTCGCTGTTCCAAGCACGTCGAGGCATGCCGTGGAAGGTAAGCTTTGTTAAAAACTCAAGCTCAGAGGGCACCGAGCCCCATCCTGGGTGCCACCGATCAAAGCTCACCAGCAGGCCATCACAGAACAATCGCCGGGAAGATTCGAATCCACGACTGCAGTCGAATGTTGTTCGGAACCTGACGAAGAAATCAGCCGGTGACGGACAGACTTCGATGAGCAAGTCACTTATTTGGATGCCGTGCACAATGCCAAGTGCTTTGACAAGGTCGTCCAGCGAGACGGGAGGCCGGTCGCCGTTGATGGTTACCATCAGCACTTTGCCAGCAAACTGGTCGTCAAGCGCCGCCATGCCACTGTTGAGCGACAGCACGCAGCGACCAAAGGCAGGACGGACCTCAGGATCTCCGGCTCGGAGATCCGCGTTGACTGGCGACATGATAGTGCGCTTGAGTACAGGGAGTACAGGAGGGGGATTTGGGGGAACTGGAGTAGGAATCGAGATTCGAGAGGTGGGGAGGGGGGAGACTGGGATGAAAAGGTAGCATGAATTTCTAGCACGCGCTAATATGCTCTCGGGCATAAGCACGAAAAACACCGGTGGCGCCCACATGTCGGCCTAAGAGTCCTTATTCTTTCTTTTTGGAGAGCCCGGCCTTTTTTGGGATCTTTTGAGAGCCCGCCCGAGAGTCATAATTGACCTGTTTGGCATTGCATTACTACTCGGCCCATATTCAACGACACCTCACCGCCCAAACAAGTGTACATCATCGAGAAGACAGTGAGCTCAAATTATATAACTTGAAAAAGGAGATATACTACGAACTTTGGAGAATGGTGATGCCCTCATTTAGCCCACCGTGCTTGAGACAATAAACAGTTTGAAACAACGATATATACAACATTCAAACAATGACTAGTGACTACTACTAACATAAACAGCAAGACATGATTGTTCATAAGAAGTCTTGCTACACCACCAAAATGTACCCATCTGCAGCGCTCAGACTCTCGTGATCCAGATGAGAATGACATTCTAAACAGAAGCAACTATTACATAGAAAGAGTGACATAGACGAGGATGACCAAATGACAAGGAATATGCATAACAAAAGAAAGAACTACCCATCTAGAACCAGCAGCAAAGACAACAAAGTCATTCGAAGATATGATCCAACACCATCATAATTTGCGGCCCCGCTTCAGCGACCAGTGATCCGGAGACACTAGTACTCCACCCTTTCGATGCAACAGCCCAATTACCTATCAATCTGAAGGCTTGAACCACATCACTGCCTATCATAATTGAGACATCCAAGGATCAAAGTTAATCTGGATGCCTTTGTCATTCTCACCTTCTTTTGGCCGCAGGCTGTATCATTGACAATCAGGGGGGTATGCTCCCGAACTCCTAGGGCTTGCCGTGTAGACACAGTTTTCCATAGCAAACAGAGCCTCTCTACCATCAAGGTCCTTACCAACGGTGATGTCCTGGTTAATAGGATAACTGAGTCTGAGAAACAGAGAGTGTGAACCAAGGCTGTTTACCCGCCTCCAACTAAAAAATCCTAAAGGCCCCAACAAGCTGGTATCCTGCTCATAGACGTAATAGCCACTGTCCGGATACTCACGTATTACACGGTGCTTGTATATAGTGGGGTTTTTGCAATATAACTTTTCTGGCTCATGTGTTTGAATGATCATCAGTCTTTTGCCGTCATCTGATCGAGCGAGGAACCAGTTGTGCTTCCCTGTTTTTGGCAAAGGTGGTGTAATTACAAAGGGCAGTAACTGTAGGGACACTGCATCATATCAAAAAGGACAGGCATTGTTAATGTAAGATCAGCATTGTTCAGAGTATGAGTAGGATAATGCAAGAAACAGCATTGATATGTCCCTGTTGGAACTGGGAGGAAAATACAGGGAAATGAATACTGGGTTCAAAAATATAGAAGTGCCATGCATGGTTATACTCATGTTATCTCGCAATCGATTCTTCACAGGAAACTACCATGTCATGCATGTTATGTAATCATGTTCTGTCCTCACAAACAAATTCTTCAAGGTAACTAACAGACCATGCATTGTTATATACTCATGTTCTGTGGGCAAAATTTTGTGAGGATATTATTCTAGCCATTGATTCTTTGAAGGGCGAATATAGGTATGTACACATGGTAAGCATTGCAGGATTTCACTACTTCCAAATATAGAGTTCTCCATATGCACATTTACTTCCCTAATGTATGGTTAGATGAAACCAACAGTGTGGTGCATGTTTCTACATCATGAAAATGAGGAAACTAACATGGCCATTGATACACACTCATATTTAGTAGTAGTATATATATTACTGTAAAATAAGGATAATATCCATATATTCCTAACCGTTTGATTATTCAGGTTACAAATTGGCTATAATGACATGGTCACAATCGCATGAGTTAACTCATTCCAAATATAGCTGATTTACGACGTCTCTAATATATTGCCATAATTCTACTCAAATTCTGCTCAAACAGGGATATGACAATCATCACAAAAAGTTCAAACAATGTCATGGCGTCATCATTAACATGAGAAGGATACAACTTACACGCGCCGTCCCAACAATACGTGGTGTCGTCTGCTTTGTCGATCGCGTAGATGATGCCATTGTGTTCAATAGCATCATAGAAGTGTGTATCAGCTTTGACGATGATCCACTGCGAGCCGAGTTGTCTCCAGCTAAAAAAGGCACCGGCGTTAAGATAGGCGAGTCCGTGGTCGAACAAGGCAGTTAGCTTGAAGTCTGCGTAATTCGCATGTCGTGTGGGTACTTGGCAGATTACAATCTTCTACAAAACAAGGTCCATCCAACTGACGTAGTAATCTAGATGACTTGGACCGCGATGGTAATACTCTATATAATCCAACGAAGGAAGGATAATCTCATGGGAGAATGCGGAAGTTCACGAGCACCAACTTTTACCGTCTTCTCGAAGGCAGCCATCGATGGGAGTTCATGGCGCTTGATACATACGACAAAAAGTTTGGGCGATGGTGATAGGATCGATGTCGAGGGAAATGATGTCGGCGACACTGCTATCGGCGTTAAGAACAGGGGTACCCGGACTTGCTCGCTGCTGACTGCGGCGTGGCTCAAGGGGTGGCCAGTCGGCCCATCTTCATCGGCACAAGCTCAAGACCCTCGCGAGGGGCCAAGCCTCATGAGGACGACGACAAGCTTCCTCAGGCACGGCCTCGTTAGGCTGGCTCGCGAGGAGGCGGAGAGATCAAGGCGGGGTACCTCACGAGCTGCCCATGACGCAAGCCATGACGACCAAGGGCACCAGGCGGGCACCAGCCCACACAGTGTCCTCATTTCCTCTTTGGTGCAAAGGAGGCAAGCGCAGGTCAAGAGCATCAAGCAAAGGCAACCATTTCGGTGCAACAAGACCAAGACCAACACAACGGCAGGAAGGAGGTCATCGTGGAGCCCAAGCCGGCGTCACCGTCAGAGTCTTTGGCAGGCGAGGACCGACTTTAGTCAGGATAAGTGTACTAGATGTTCCCCTTCAAAATGGCCAATTGTTGGCGCCCTTCCCGCTCAATATTTGGGAAGAGGCCTAGGGCCTCTGCCTATAAATAGGACTAGCCACCCACAGGGTAGAGGCAGCTAGAGATCAATCCTGAAAGGAGAAAGAGAGAGGCAAAGAGAGAGAGAGAGAAGCGGTGAACTCCCCTAGTAGTTAAATCAGACTTTTGCCAAAACAGACCCTCATGAGGTTGTTCCTCCTGTACTTATTCATCATCAACCCTAAGGCAATCCACCACACCACACATTGGGTAGGGTATTACACCACAATGGTGGCCTGAACGATATAAACCTTGTGTCCATTGTGTTGCTCTTTGTGTAGTTTAGATCCTTGCGAGGCGACGAGGTGTAGGTAGGTTCGAGGTGAGATCTCCGCGTGCACCCCAGAATTCGAACCTAGAGGGTCTGCCGGAACCCGAAATCCGATATTTGGTGTGCCAGGTAGGGGTGCACCGGAATCCGCCTTCCGCCGCCCTGTTCTTCGCCGCCCCTCGCATCCATGTCATACGCTCGTCGGGCCCACGCCAAGCGCCGGGCCGCTCTCGCTACTCGCGTCGCCCAGACGGCCCCCGTCGGCGGCCGCCCCCACCGTTCCCCATCTCCTGCCGTCAACGCCGCCACCGGCCCGGCGGGGAACGAGCAGCAGGCGTCGTCCCAACATCCATCCGTGAGGCGAGACTGCCGCACCGCTACTCCTTCGCTCACCCCAGCTGGTTCTTCGCCCCGCGTGCTCCGCGCGCCCATGGAGGCTCGAGCCGCGCTCATCATGGCAAACGAGCTCCTGCGCTACCGCCCCGTCGACGATGTCTACGAGGAGTGGCTCGACCGCGTCGCCGAGCTCGTCCACGCCGCGGGGGCTCCCCCGCGCCGTCCTTCTCACTGCACCGCGCCCCGCCTTGCGCGGGTGATGAAGCTCCGGGGGCGCCTCTGCCGCATCCCCCTCAAGAAGGCGCCTTGGCCCCGAGGCGCGTGGCCCCTAGGCGGAACCCACTCCGTCCGGCACCAGCGCAGCAAGAGCAGAGCTGCCAAGAGGTCCCTCGCCCCCAAGAAGCTGCCCGAGTGCTCCCTGCACCGGCCCGTCACGACCGCACTCCTGCTCCAGCACGCCAAGACCCCGCACTGCTCCCAGCGACAGCGCACGGGGACCCGCAAGATCAAGCCCTCCGTCACCAAAGGCCTCCCGTGGCCACTGCAGGCTGCCGCGCCTTCACCACCGAGCTACACAGCGTCGCATGGCCCGGCAAGTTCAAGCCAGACCTGCCTTCTCGCTACGACGGCACGCTCGACCCTGCGGAGTTCCTCCAGCTCTATGAGCTGGGCATCGAAGCTGCCAGCGGGGACGAGAAGGTCATGGCGAACTGGTTTCCCATGGCGCTCAAGGATGGTGCCCGCACCTGGCTCCTGAACCTGGCTCCTGGCATGATCTCCTCCTGGGACGAGATGCGCACCCGCTTCATCGCCAACTTCCAAGGCACTCACGACCGGCCTCCTGCCGTGAGCAACATGCGCCGCATCAAACAGCAGCCAGGAGAGACCCTGCAGAAGTACATCCAGCGCTTCAACAACGCATGCCTCAAGATTCCCAAGGTGACCGAGGAAGCCATCATCTCAGCCTTCTCCGATGGTGTACGTGACGTCAAGATGAAGGAGGAGCTGGCGATGCATGAAGACATGTGCACATCCCTGGAGCTGTTCAACTTGGCGACCAAGTGCGCCAGGGCTGAGGAAGGACGCCTTTCCCTCCTCGAGCTGCCGGCTGCCGACCCAGAATAGAAGCAGCCCAAGGTCAAGGACGTGAAGCGCAAGGGGGCTTCCGTGCTCATGGCAGAACCAGACACCAGGCGGGGCTGGGATTAGCCCGAGTCTTCCAAGGGCAGCTGGTACTGCGTGTACCACGACCTCCACACCCACAACACCAACGAATGCCAAGAGCTCAGGGCCGTGCGAGAAGGGTGAATCGGTCGACGCCCCGACCACAGTGATCGAGGCTACGACCGAGGAGGAGGAAGAAGCGCAGGACGTTGGGAAGACCGTGGCCCTCGCCAAGGGTGGCGTGACCGACCTAGCGAGGACCGCTGGCAGGATCAGCCTCGCGAGGGAGGTCGGAGGGACCCGCCTCGCGAAGGAGGCTGGAGGGATCAGCCTCGCGAGGATCGCCAGCAAGGCAACGCAGGCCTCCCTCCTCTGCCACCGCAGCCAAGGAGAAATGAAGACCATCATCGGGGCCGAGGGGCTGGGGGCTTCCGAGAGAGCTGGCGCAATCGCTTGCATCTGGGGAGCTCAAGCCCCAGCCTCTCAGCGCATCTTCAAGCAGTTCGCCCGTGAAGTGAATGCAGTCCTCCCCAAGCTCGAAGCGACGCGCCCTCTCAGGTGGTCAGCGTGCGCCATCATGTTCAGCTCAGCGGATCAGCTCAAGTGTGCAGCCACAGCCGGAGTCCTCCCGATGCTTTGTTCCCCAATCATCAACAACCTGCAAGTCACCAGGACCCTCATCGATGGTGGAGCAGGGCTCAATGTCTTGTCCGTCGAGACATTCAACAATCTCCAAGTGCCATACAATCAGCCAACCAAGCCTTTCTCTGGAGTCACTGATGGCTCCACAGTTCTGATAGGGTAGGTCCGCCTCCCTGTCACCTTCGGGGCACGCGACAACTACCGCACCGAGCTCACCGACTTCGACGTCGCTCACATTCGCCTACCATACAATGCCATCCTCGGGTACCCAGCTCTGGCCAAATTCATGGCCGTGACTCATCACGGCTACAATGTCCTCAAGATGCCAGGAAGCGGTGGAGTCATCACGGTGCCTTGTGAAGAGAGAGCGCGTGTGTTCCCTGGGCGTGCTTTTCAAGCCGCGTCAATTGAAGACCAGATCACGGGAGGCGGGCGCTCCGAGGCTGCTCCTAAGAAGAAGAAGACATCGCCTGCCCGACCCCTCGGGAGGCAGGTCCCTCAGGGTCCGCGCCGGTTCAGGGGGCACCTCCTTCTGTCGCATAGGAAGACGCGCTAGGCACCCTCCTCGAGCAAGGCTCGGGGGCTCTCTCCTGGGGGGCCACCGACTTTGCTAAGATCACGAGGGAGGCGCTCGGGCACCACTTGGAGGCGTGTTTCAAAGCACGTTTCCCTCAGGAAGGAGCGAGGAAAGGAGGGCCAAACCCTCAGGAGTTCGTTAGCAAGATCATTGAGGAGCTGCAGGAGTCAAGAGTCATGAGTGACAGCCGCCGCTTACCCGCTGTAGCTCCCCATCCAGGCGAGGATGGTGGGCTGCGCGTCTGCATCGACATACGAGGGCTCAACCGAGCCGCCTCTCAGGAGCGCCTCTGGCCCTCACGCCTGGGGAGCTGTGAAGGTCCAACCTACAGCTACGTTCGCATGCCTTACGGCTTGCCGAACGCAGCTGCCACGCGCCAGCGCCTCATGAGGAGCATCTTGGAGGCTCAAGTGGCCACGCGTTCCGTAGTCTGGCGGAGATGGAGATGGTCGCGAGCCACCAGCGCCTCCGGAGCCTCCCGAGGCTCCTGGGCACAGGGGCTCATGAAGATCGGCCTGCAGCGCCACGACGTCGCTACTTCAGCATCCCTTCATCTTCAACATTATCAGGTGACATCCTTTGAGTTTCATTTTCAGTGGGGCGCCCCCAAGGGCTGCATCATTCCCGAGCCGCATGGGTCCGTCCTGCGGCATGTATCACTTTTGATCATGTTTCTACTTTACTTTATTGAGGCGCCCTCGGCTGCATCATCCCCAAGCCACCGGGCAGACCGATGGCATGTATCCCTCTTGCGTTTATTCGGGTTGTGCGTTTGACCCATCATGATTGTTATTTGGTGCCTGTCCATGGCACCCCTCTTCCTTCATGTCGGCCGCTTGCACGTTAAAGGGGGGGGGGTACCTGAGCATCACGACTCATGGGCTCCTACTGGCTCTCCAGCCCTCACCCTCTGGCCTTGTCCACGGCATCGCGACCTGGCATACCAGCGACGGCGTAGCCCCGCTCGAGGGCCGGGACCCGAGGACGTAGAGCGTCGACATCTAACCAAATTTGCAGGGACACATCACAAGTTAAGGCCCAGTGCCAGGCGCAGCCCGCCTTGATGTAGGGCCCCGTGAGTCCCGCGCTGGCTCACGGGTGCCCAGATACACCTCGTCAGGTCCTACCGTGCCAGCCACGTGTCAGGGCGGGGTTGTACACACCCCTGGGGCTCCTCCCGGAGGGGAGCCCCCTCCCACGCACCAGTGGAAGCACCATGCTCAGCGCTGGCTGACGACACTGCCGAGGAGCGGCTATGCTCGTACACATATGGAAGCGCTATGCTCCGCGCTGGTGATAAACAACTGAGGGTGGCCCCCGGCCGCATCAACCTCAGGGAACCCAGAGCTCAATGTCTAGCCTCATCGTAACGCCTCCCCTCGGGAGTACCGCGCGAGGGGGCTGGGCACGGAGGCTACGCCTGGGTCACGCCCAGACGCACGCCACCCAGCCAGGCCCCTCGGGCCTGGTTCGTCGCACGTCTCTCCCCGGGCGGAGCCAAGGTACAAAGGCCGTTTGAATGTCAAGGGGGACTCCTGAGCATCGCGACTCAGGAGCCTAACTGGTCACGTAGCCCCTCACCCCTTAGTTTCGAAAGGCTAACGGCGGTTGAGGTATGCGCGGGGCCGGGCTCTGTCGACGTAGAATGGTAAATTCACCCATACATCTCACCTCCCTACTTGTTGTTCGTGCGTCAAGGGGGACTCCTGAGCATCGCGACTCAGGAGCCTAACTTGTCACGTAGCCCCTCACTCCTTGGTCCCGTCCTGGTTTCGGGTCGGGGCTAATGGCGGCTGAGGTATGCGCGGGGCCGGGCTCTGCCGACGTAGAACATAAGCAAGTAAGAAGGAAAAGCGCAAATCTCAAGGAATTTAAAAGCAAATATTACAGTCCATAACTGTTTTCACAACGCCAAACACAAGTTTAAACACCTCCATGAGGCATGATGCATGTTGCAGGAGCTGAAAGCAGGACAGGAGCCACGAAGGAGTCACTTGTCGGCAACACCGTCCCTGGTGGCGGAGCTGCACTGGGCGAGTTCGCCTCGTGAAGCCTCAGGATCGGCAGCGCCTCGCTTCGGCTTGGTGCTGAAGGCTCGGAACTTCGCCAGCAGAACCTCCGCTTGACCCTTCACGGCCTCAGCAGCGACAGCGGCAAGCTCGCCGCTCACGGGCTCCAACAGGCTGTCAAGGTCAACGTTGGGGTCGCGAAGGTAGACGTGGGTGAAGACGTGCGTCAGCGCTGCAGAAGACAGGACACGCGCATCGGCCTCAGCCGTGGGGCCGAGGCCAAGGGTGACATCTTCAAGGGCGCGGACCAGGAAGGGAAGCAGCTTGGAGGGGCCGTCCTCGGCGCCGGCCAGCGTTCTCTTGGCGGACGCGGGCCTCCTTGGCAAGCTGGTCGCGCATGCCCTACAGCTCGTTCTCCAGTGCCTTGCAGCGACCTCGAACATCGGCTACCTCCCCCAAGGCGGCATCGCAAGCGGCCTTCGCCTCAAGGACGGCCTGCTTCTCCTCGTCGCAAGCCGTCGCGGCCTGAACCAGCGCTGCTCGAATTGAAGCATCAGAGCGAACCCAGGCTGAGGCCAGCTCCAGGCATCCGGCCACCAAGCAAGGGTCGGCGCCCAGAAGATCTTTCCGCAGCCAGTCCAGTTCAGCAGCAGCACGATCCAGGACAGTAGAAGGAGTCGGAGAAACGGTAGTTGGTGGAGTAGGAGGAGAAGACGGCAGCGTAATCACAGCACCATGAGTCGGGACCTTCTGCGCCCCGACGACTGCGGCAGTGGCGTCGGGCAAGGACACCTCAGGAGTCGCTTGGGCCATGGAGGCTGAGCTCGCCCCAGCTACCCCCGCCAGGCCTCGCGATGATAACTGGGCAGGAGAGGCCTGCGTCTTGCCGTCCCCTTCTTCCGCGGATGGAGGTGCTGTCCCAGGCGAATCCTCAGGAGCTCCCTTCAGCTTTTTCGCCGCAGGCGCCGGCCTAGCTAAGGAATACGGATATCAAGCCTCAACAACGAAGCAAGAGGCAAAACGAGAATCAAGCACTTACTGGTCATCGCTCGCGGGCTCGAGCAACCTCCGGCCGAATTTGAAGCCCGAGAGCCGGCTACTGGGATCAACCTCAAGAGGCTCGGGAGCAGGAGGCGCGTCTGCAGATCGCCTCGGAACCGGGGCAGACCCGCGGGGAACCATCCCCGTCCTGTCCTTCTTCGGGATCAGGGGCGAGCTCTCGCCACCTCGCTCATCGCTATCCTCATCGTCATCCGGCAAGAGGCAGAGAGCGCGGGACCTGCACCGAGGGAGGGGCGCTCTCGACTTCCCGTCGGTCGCCTCGGAGTCGGGCCCCTCTCCCCGCTCCTTTTCTTCCTCCTCTTCGCTGGAGTCGCCGGAGGACACGTTCACTTGTCGCCCGGGGCGCGGGTCCTCGGGAACCTCCAGGCACAGGCCCGTCCCGTTAAGCGGGCATGGAGTCCACCACCTGCTCCCAATCATCTCGAAGAACAGAAGTGCAGGCGCCCTCGGCCTCGCCACGTCTCCCCGACCAAAGATTGGAGGACCGCGGCCAGATCTTCGTTGGCCAAGACTACGGGGCTCGAGCGAGGCCTCCACAGCGGAAGCAAGTATTGCGAAGCGGGGCCACCCGGTGCTCCAGGAACTCCCTCAGGAGCAACGCCCCGGTCAGCTTCGCCGTCAACATGTTGCCCGGCCACAGGTCCGCGTCTATCTTCTCTAGCACTGGCTTCGCGTGGGAATCCACGAGTTCCGCGCGAGACCAAGCGTCGATGGGCGTGGGCTGCTGCGTGGGCAGAATCAGCCGAGGATGGATGCGCCCAGCATCCACCATGACCCACTTGCTCCTGAAGCCTTCAATCCTCTTCCCGGGCTTCGAGATGGCGTTGGAGCTACCGTACACGACAAAGCTCGCGCACGCGGTGATGGGGCCGCGGGAGGCCCGGAGGTAGATGTAGTGGCGCAGCAAGGCCATCGAGGCTGCACCCGACATGAGCCTCACAATAGTAGGCGAAGATCGCCGGAGAAGAACAGAGTTGGGGTGGAGGTGCGAGCTTGCAGTTTGTAATGGCGGAGGATGAAAAGAAGAACTCGAGAAAGGAGGCACAGACCGGCGGCAATGGCGCTCACGAAGAACGGATAGAAGGTGCTTCCTTGGTCCTCGGGAAGGCGAGCCAACCTTGAGCACCGCTGCCCGTCGTTGCCTTGCGCCGCCATCATCCGGCGCGCCGGGCAAGGCTCTTCTCCAACACGTTCAGGAGTCCAAAGCGGCGAGTACCAAGCTCCGGCGGGGTTTGGCGGCGCCATACCTTGCTAGGAGCGCGGGTCGGAGTAGATCTGGGGATTTGGAGCGGGAAGGATAGGGCGAAAGGGATCTGGGCAATGACCGGAGAAGGCAAAGGAGGTAAGCTTAGGCGGGTACCGCTCTCTTGTCGGTTCGTGCAATTGCCAAGGCGTCGCGGGGAAGCAGAGACGCCCACGTCCAATCAACCGCCACGCGGCGCCCAAGGCCGCAGCTGTTAGGGCCCAGTGGCCGCGCCGCACTTGCCCCTTCGCTTCTCTGCAAAGCCAAGTCCAGCGCGCCTTGGGCGGGGGCTCTGTCGGCGTTCAGGAATGGGGTACCCAGACTTGCTGCACTGCGGGCTCTGCGGCGTGGCTCAAGGGGTGGCCCAGTACGACCCATCTTCACCAGCACAAGCTCAAGACCCTCGCGAGGGGCCAAGCCTCGCGGGGCGGACGACAGGAAGCTTCCTCAGGCACGGCCTCGTCAGGCTGGCTCGCGAGGAGGCGGAGAGATCAAGGCGGGGTACCTCATGAGATGCCCATGACGCAAGCCATGACGACCAAGGGCGCCAGGCAGGCGCCAACTCGCGCAGTGTCCTTATTTCCTCTTTGGTGCAAAGGAGGCAAGCGCAGGCCAAGAGCATCAAGCAAAGGCAACCATTTCGGTGCAACAAGACCAAGACCAACACAACGGAAGGAAGGAGGTCATCGTGGAGTCCAAGCCGGCGTCACCGTCAGAGTCTTTGGCAGGCGAGGACCGACTTTAGTCAGGATAAGTGTACTAGATGTTCCCCTTCAAAATGGCCAATTGTTGGCGCCCTTCCCGCTCAATATTTGGGAAGAGGCCCAGGGCCTCTACCTATAAATAGGACTAGCCACCCACAGGGTAGAGGTAGCTAGAGATCAATCCTGAAAGGAAAAAGAGAGAGGCAACGAGAGAGAGAGAGAAGCGACTGAACTCCCCTAGCAGTTCGTCGCACCGGCCAAGAATAGACCCTCGCGAGGCTGTTCCTCCTTGTACTGTTCATCATCAGCCCTTGAGGCAATCCACCACACCACACACTGGAGTAGGGTATTACACCACAATGGTGGCCCAAACCAGTATAAACCTTGTGTCCATTGTGTTGCTCTTTGTGTAGTTTTGATCCTTGCGAGGCGACGAGGTGTAGGTAGGTTGGAGGTGAGATCTCCGCGTGCACCCCAGAGTTCGGACCTAGAGGGTCTGTCGGAACCTGAAATCCGACACTCACTACATACCTGCAAAGAAGTTTCGGCTAATGGAGATCGGATTGAAGTCGAGGGGCATCATGCACGCCTCTGTATCATGGTGAGCCAATCTCGCAAGACCAGATAGCAGCAAGCAGGGTGTCTTGAAAAGCTTAGGCCTCGCTTCGATGATGGCCGTGTGCATGTCCCTCGAGCATGCAGCCAGCCGTAGGGCGGTCAACATATCCATACACGAACAACAGAGGTCGAGGATGTCCTGGGAGATTGCTCCAATCGCGGCTCATATGGATCTTTGCACGATTCGCGTTCGGCCATGGTGGAGTTTGAAAGGGGCTTGATTCTGTGGGAGAGGGATGTCGGTCTTTGGAGTGGCTAGCGAGGAATAGTGGTACTGGGGGAGGCGAGTGAGGCGGCGGTACATGGGGCACAGTGAGATGGAGACGGAGGCGGAGGCGGAGGCGGAGATGGAGTGGTGCTATGGGAGCGGAGAGGAGGACGAGGCGAGGCGCCAATGTCTTTGTCTGATGGCGGTGACAGACCTGACAAAGATGCATGTGGTGAGGCTGACTTTGGTAACCCAAACATGCCACCTCGCTGGACTAGTGTCGGTAGCAGGTGTTGTCACTTCCTTTGTGAGGACGGATGAATAGTATTTTGACCATCAAGTGTACCACAGTTGTACTACTACTACTACTACTACTACTACTACTACTACTACTACTACTACTACTACTAGTAGTAGGAACATGAAATACTCCAGTATTGTATAGCGGAAATAGGTCTCCCGTGCTAGCCTGCTGTTCACTTCATCGTTCGGTATCATCCATATTGCGAAGCGAACTAAATTCTCATGCATGCCCAATCACGCATACGCATGATGCATGCGTGGTGGATTACAGTGTATCAAGGACGGCATGTAGATCGTTCCACACTTGAGAAGAGGAAAAATGGAAAGGTAGAACACGGCAGCAGAGGAAGAGAACGCTGGCTAACGAGGCTGTGAGGGGATCGGCGGAAGTTAATGCTCACGCCTAAAGGTTTTGGGAAACCTGATTTTCATAAGGTGACTTATACTCACCTAAACGGAGGGAGTATTCCTTAACCAGAGAATGTTTTGTCTCCCACTCACGTGCTCAAAAAAAATCTACGACACATTTTTTATCTGTTTGCATAGGTCCCACCTATCAGGAAGGATGGGCACGTACACGAATAGGTACGACTCCTCAGTCTACCCACATAGCCTTTTCGTTTAGTCTACCTAGCCGTCTAATCAACTGCCTGCACGCCACTTCTCCCATTTACTTCTCCATCGCGAACCGATTCGCCTCGGCTTCTTCACCTCCCCTTCGTCTTCATTTGCATCCAAACCCCACTGCGTTCACATTGTTTTAACCTCTTTAAATAATCATCTACTACTTCAGTTAGACTAGCCATCTAATCCTAATTCTCCAAACCATAGCCCTCCGTTCCAGCGGTTCCAAATGGCGAAAGAGATCGAGATGCAGGTTTCTAGCATCCAACATGTCCTCGTCGAAGGCTCGATGCGCATAGTTGCCACTGTCACCGTCCACCCAAGGGTTGTTCGGCAGTGGATCAACAATGTATCCAACTCCCTCAAAAAGGTAGAGACGAGGGTCATCGGTCTCGACGCAGAGTACACGGAGCGTGCCCCTGGGAAGATCCAGCGCACCGCCGTCCTTCAGCTGTGCCTCGAAGGTGATGTTTTGGTGTACCACATCATACACTCGCCCTCCATACCAGTTGAGCTTCACGATTTCTTGTCTCGGGAGGACGTATACTTCTGTGGGGCAGCCATCGAAGGGGACAAACAGAAGCTGGAGCTGTACAACCTTGATTTGAAAAGCATCGCTGACCTACAAACCAGAATCAAAATTCCTGTAGAAGATTGTGCTAAACAGACACCATCCCTATTCGACGTAGCAAATTTTGTGCTCGGTACAAATCTTGAAGGGTGACGAGGCGGTGGCATTAAGGTCGTGCGGATGGGAGAATTATCCCTTGATGTCGGCGGATAAAATATGCTGCCCTCGATGCCCGTGTGAGTTTGAGATAGCTGCATGGTCCAAAGAACTTGTTGCGAAGCCGTCTCCCACAGAGAAGAATGAGAACAAGAAGAAGAAGAAGAAGAAGAAGAAGAAGAAGAAGAAGAAGAAGAAGAAGAAGAAGAAGAAGAAGAAGAAGAAGAAGAAGAAGAAGAAGAAGAAGAAGAAGAAGAAGAAGAAGAAGAAGAAGAAGAAGAAGAAGAAGAAGAAGAAGAAGAAGAAGAAGAAAACGCTGCACCAGCGGGAGGGCATTATGGATGGATGAACTATTTCCTCTCTTGTAAAAAAAATTATTCCCTCTCGGTGTATATTGATATAGATGGACTATTTCGATGGTGTGCATATCTTTGGAACAGAGTAGTAGCATGGGTCCGCTTGACTATAAGGAACTATTTATCTACATATATAGGTTTCTCTGCTACTCCTTCTAGTGATCGGTATGCAGTGCATGTGTCCGTAGACATGACAGCTTGTCCATGGAAGTTCAACTACGACGACCATCACGTTTCATCTCGCGATTCCCACGATGCCTCTCCAACCCACGGCACCACGCCCGACGTGCGCCTCACCCTCTCAGCCGCACCGCCCTCGCCTTTGTGTGCATGACATGTGGGCCACCTAAAATGCGGCGAGCATCAAGTTTCTACCACAGCCACCCTTGATTCCCACGACGCCGCTCGAACCCATGAAACCACCGTCCCCGACCTGCGGCTCACCCCTCTTGGCCCCACTGCCCCTCTGCCTTCGGGAGCATTACATGTGGACCAGTCACCTATCGGGTCCACATGTTATTGACTCAAAGGTAGGTGTAGTAAGGCACCGAAGCTCAGTCCCGATGGCCCTGAGAGGGAAATGTAACTCCTGTGCCAGGGCTTGTGGTGCTCCCGCAGCACGAACTCGTGCCAAACTCGAGATTTTTTTTCTTTACTATACATGCACGCAACGATTTAATGGACATTATAATCTCAACATGTGATGGGGAGCTCTAAATTGAATTTGAAACTTATAAAACGAAAAGATTCAAAACAAATAAACTGGGAGAGAGGGAGTATATCATAGGATGTGTCCCATACAAAATAAGTCCCCTGGTTTGTCACCGCGAAGATGCGGTTAGAAAGGAGCACAACGTCTTCCTACTCGTACGGCAACAAATCGGCCGCAGACAGCATGGTCCGCCTTTGACCGCCATGTGCAAGGTTCATGCTATCTTTTATTCAATCTCACTGTGGTTCTATTGTACCAATTCATGTGGTGGCCCATTGCATGGCTGATCCCAATGTTGGATAAAGGTTCTACGGGAACGGTGTCACCGTTGTAAATGTTGTGCAAATTGATGTTGGTACCCTCCCGTACATATGCAAGCCAATCTCCACTGCATTGAGCCTAGCACAGTGAAGCAGTGGGCAGGGGAGAATTAGGAAATGGACACGGAAGTAGTCTTTAGAATGCATTTACTACATGATCAAACTCATCTTACCTGCTCATCGGAGGAATCCGAGTGCCCCTCAACGTCGGCATCTCAAGGCGTCAACTTGCAACTACTGCCACGCCGCTACTGAGAGACCACCAAGGAAACATCCTCGTGCATTCCACAGAACATCAAGATGCATTTGTATGAGTAGTTTATATTGTGAGAGAAAAGGATGAACGAGGGAAGGCCTCTAGAGATAGAGATGGACACTACTACTACCAATGTGCTGGCCCGTGCGTTGCAATGGATCCGAACTAGTAGAATAATACTTGTTCACGTGCTTGAAATATAAACACTCTAGTTTTGATATACATGTGTCAGCAGACACGACAACTTGTCCATGGAAGTTGAACCACGGTGACCATCACGTTTCTTGTTTCTACCACTGCCACACCCACATGCGATTCCCACGACGGCGCTCCAACCCACGGCACGACGTCCCCCGACGTGGACATGGATCCTCTGACGTGGCTATCACTGCCTTGCCCTGCCTTTCCTTCGCTAACAGGTGGGACCCACGCTTATGGGTCCCACATGTCAGTGATAGAATGGTAGGATTGTTCGTGCCCCTCATCCCTCTCGGCCCCACCGCTCCTCTGCCTTTGTGTGCATGACATGCGGGCCAGCTGAACTGCAGCGACCATCAACTTTCTACCACAGACACACCCGATTGGACACGGTTTGCCTGCTCCGCTGCTGTGCTCCGATCCGTACTCCTGCACCATTGAATTTCATCCAGCGGCTGTGACACATTTCGTCCCGGGCATCAATCATCAGCTGGAGTACTTATGTACTACAGGTAGTACCCGCTGGTGTGGCCATCTACGCCTCGTAACGCCCCGACGCCAAGCTGTGGTACCCTCGCCACGGCCACGCCACCATCGGCCGGTTCATCTCGAACAAGTGAGTCGCGAACCACGCCACCACCATGAGAATGACATGTGGGCCAACCGCATTTAAGGCCCGCATGTCATTGACTCATAGGCCGGGCACTAAGCCACTAAAGTTCGGTCCCGTGGGCCCCGAGATGGAAATGTAACTCCTGCGGCAGGCCTTATGGTGCTCCCGCAGTACGAGCTCGTGCCAAAACTGGAATTTGTTTCTTACTACTACCAAGTAGTACTAGTATGGTACATGTGCATTGCACGCATGAGATTCTGGTGGTTTGTGCATTATGCTTCTACATGTGGAGTTTTCTGGATTCTAACATGTGGCAAAATCTGGTGGAATGTAATGTTAGGAAGCTTTGATTAACCAGGTGAGTGTTTGGTTCAAGCCACACCTTAGGCAAGCCACACTGGCCCCACACATGAAATACACACAAGAAATGTGGCAAGATTCCCTTAGGCTTGCCAACTTGTGGCTCTCATTTTGAAGAACTTATTAATAACTTTGCCTGAGCATAGTTGTGGCAAAGTTAGTCATGAATTAAGTTCAACCATGGAGTCTTCTAGATTATACATGTGGCAAAATCTGGTGGATGATATCCAATGGCCAGTAGTGCTCGGATTTGCCATCTTTGTACCGTCGGATTGGCTTCATACAACGACCAACTTTCAATGTTTTTCACACACTATATAGGGGGTATAGATATAGATGTGCCGGTCCATTGCAATGAATCCAAAGTATATCTATTTAGTGGAGTGCACTCCAAACACATTATCTATTTATTTTTCTCTAACCTTCCGTAGCCATGCAACCAAGCCACATAAGCTTCATGGGTGCCCCCCACATCATATTATTCAAACTACGTTGATTGAAAAAAAGATAAATCACCCAAAACAAGATCTTTCCGTTTTTTGTTCCTACGATGTTGTGCCGTGCACGTATCTACTAGTTGTATAGTGGTAGTACAAGTAATATAGTATTAGGAGTACAAACTTGGTAAGTACTAGTAGGAGTAGTACTAGTACGGAATGCTCCTACTCTATCAACGAGCCCCGTCTGACACAAAATTTCTTGGCTTCCATGCTACAGCTAGATCTTCCCATTGTTTCTGTTTTCCAACCCGGCAGCGGGTGTGACACCCCAAAATTTTAACCTTGTTTTATTAATTAAAAAATTTCGAGGAAACTTAAACTTTTGTTTTCTGGATTTCCTGTTGATTTCAGAACCTTTCTTCTCTCTATTATTATGGAGTTTTACCCCCAGTGAAAAATTTTCAATCATTATTGGACTTGTTTACCCTCTCAAATAAAACAATTCTTTTATCAGTGGGATTATTTATATAATTATATTTCCCTGAGCTTTATTTCTCCAAAAGGGTTTTTCATAAGTTTAGGGTCCCATTTGCACTGCAACCCTTTTATAAATTCATTCAAAAATTCCACCAAAATTTGGAGATGTCATGTGATGTTTCTAAACCACTTTTATGCAAAAAAAAAATATTTCATTCATTGTATATTTTGAGTTCTACACCAAGTTTTCAAATCTAGTCAAATCTCACTTTTGCACTACAACCTATTTAAATATTTCTTTAAAACTTCCACCAAAATTATGGGATGTTAATAGGAGTGTGTTACTCAAGTTTTTGCAAAAACCCAGTGGTGTCCTTTGAAAAAATTGAGTGTATCAACCACTTTTTCATTCTGGTCCAACTTGATGAATTGTACTACAGCTATATTTTGACTTGCTCCTTTTGCTGTGATTCTTTTTCCTACTTATAACCCATCCTGCAATACCCTTAAGTCCAGGAGGTTGGACTCATTGGAGCAATTCTAGTACTTGCAATCATGCCCTGTCCTTACTGTCCAAAACTGAAGATTTGCAAAACTTGCACTAGCAAGTTTCTTCTTTTGCCCAAATGACCTTACCACTCTCTTTTGCACCCAAAGAGGCACTAATCTGGAGATTATGACCACTCCAAGAACTGCCTAGATGCCTCTGGCATTTTGTCAAACACCCTGTGTGCATAGACAGATTTGGCATGGTTGAAAGTTTTGTGTTGTGAACTTCCTCCTTGTCCAAACCAAGTTGTCTAGTAACCTTCTAACTGTCTCTAACCTAGGCCTGTGGATTTTCATTGGCTCTCTAACAATTTTGGTCGCCCTGGCATTTCGTCGAACGAGTGCCGTGCACGCCGGGCCGAAGCAGAGTAGCGCTTTGCACGTGTTGCGTGCCCGAGCCGCCGCGTCGCGCCCCTGGTTCTGCAGAGCCGCGCCACACACTCGACTACTCACCAGAACGCGCCAAGCAGCCCCTGGTGCCCTACAGCACCGCCGTCAGAGCTCCCTTGGCGGCACGCCGGCGTCCGCAGTGAGCCCCTGCCGCGGTCGGTGCCGCCCAAGCCACACGCGCGCGCTAGCTCGCCCCTTGAGAAGTGTCGAGTCCATCAGAGTGCGCCGACCAGCTCCAACCGCCTCCACGTCGCCCCTAGCTACAGAACGACGGTTCGCCGGTGAACTTATCCCCGACCGCCGCGAACCGACATGGATGTGCTATAAAAGGAGGCCCCCGAGCTCCCCCGAGCACTCAGACAGCCTCACACCGTCCTCCTAGTGCCCCCATTGCCATCAATTGAAGAGGAAAAGGCCGTCATCACCCTCTCCGGTCAGCTCGGCCGCCGCCTCGTCCCGGTTCACCCCGGCGCCACCAGGGCCTCCCCCACCTTTCCATCACCACCACTCGACTCCTCTTCGTCTTGCGGAGCCGCCTAGACCCCCAGCTGCGACGGAAAGCCACCGTAGCCCCAAACCCACTTTGCCACCGAAGCCACGGCCGCCCATGGCTTCGCCGCGGCGACTCCCTCCGTCCCCGCCAGAAAGTCGACCACCGATAGGACCGCCTCGACCCCGAGCCCGCTGGATGGCCTCGGTTTCCCGAGCAGTGCCACCTTTAGCGGCGAGCATCGTCGAGTCCGCCTCCTTCGGGCAGAGGAAGAGGAGGGAGGAGAGACTAGTCAAACCTGACCAGTGGGCCAGGCGGGCCCACTGTCAGTGACCCACCGCACCGGTCCACGTGGGTTAAGTGAAGGCCTAAAGGGCAAAGTACGTATTCGACGTATACCTGTTCGAAGCGTTTTCTGTTTTTTTATTCTGTTTTATTAAAAAAAACAGATTTTGACCACAACTTTGACTGCCTATAACTTTTTAATCATAACTCCAAATGAATTGATTCTTTTTCCTACCTCTCTCAAATATTGTCTAGTTTATTTTAAGATTTATTTCAAAAAATTCAGACAACGTTTTGGTACTGTTTTTTTTAAAATGATATATTGATCCAAATATTTTTAAATAGGATTTTTGGAGAGAGGAGAAAGCTTTCAAAAGTTTTGGAGTGCACCCTGCCTCTCCACAACTTGAAGGCAAGCATTTTGAACCCTGGCATAATATATTTCATGCATGGTTTGACACGATTATGACACCACCTCGATACGTAAAACTCGTTATTTTATGTGGAGATATGATCATTTGCATAAATGCTTATTGGAAACTTCCTTGCTGTTGGAAATGGACATGCTTGTGATAGTGATCATCCTCGTATGCCTTTCAAGCCTACCGGAAGGAAAACGGGAAAGTCTCTATCTTGGGTAGACCCGAGCTTGTCCCTAGTTCCTCGTCGAGACGAGTGTGTCCGGCATGGCATGAGGGGTATGATGAGTGGTGATTACATGCATTGGATGAAATATATTAGTTATGCTAATCATGCAGGGAATACTTAAATCTCCTGAGTCGACCATAGATCGAGTCTTGTTCCAGTAACCCCCATACTTATTTCGTACTACCACCTGTCTCTACAACAAGTAGGGTGCAGTTCAAGAAGTCATCAACCCCTTTCTAGCACACACCGTCTGAGAGAGGCCATGGTGGAAGATACGGTTGTAGCCGGTAGGCAGGCCACCTGGTGCAGGGGCATGGGTGTTTCGGTTGAGACCGAGAGGAGGCCACCCCTTAGCGCGCGATATAAATTTGATCCCATGCTACGCGAGGTTGTAGCCTCCCACTTAGAGTTTTGCTTGACAAAGCGTCGTGGGTGATTCAGGACACCGTAAGTTAAGCTGGTGTGTGCAAGTTAGGTGTGTTTTCAACTAAAAGGCCGTAGACGGAATTAGTCCCGATGGAATAAAAGAATCTGTTACTCGTGGGTAAAGAGTACACCCTCTGCAGAGATTAAACCTATTCGAATAGCCGTGTCCATGGTTAAGGACTATAGTCTGGGATGGGTCAAGTGTCGGTCTTAGTGTCGGTCTTCGGAGGAGAAACTGTTAAACCAGAACTGGGATCATGACTTGCGACTTGTGATGACCATATTGTTATTTTGTTATGGACTAACCCTTATATTATTTGAATTATCGAGTATCTGTGGGATGGTTCTACCTCCTGGATATTCACTGTGATTATTTATAAGCCCTTTATGTGGTGTCGCTAAGAGGCCCGACTGTGGCATGCTTGCTATTTATTTACCTTATAAGCCATTTATGTGGTGTCGCTAAGACACTCGACTGTGGCATGCTTGCTATTTATTTACTTTATAAGCCCTTTATGTGGTGTCGCTAAGACGCCCGACTGTGGCATGCTTGCTATTTATTTACTTTATAGCCCTTTATTTGGTGTCGCTGAGACGCCCGACTATGGCATGCTTGTTATTTATTTTACTTTATAAGCCCTTTATGTGGTGTCGCTCGGGCCTTGGATCGAGGCATGCTTGTTATTTACCATCAATTCGAGACGTCGCTTCAGACATCCGAATGGTGCATTTCATTCCTACTCTGTCATTACATATTCATTGTTACATATTAATAACCTGCTTGCATGCATCAAGGATTTTATTTTTATGACTGACTTTGTGATCATAGAATATTTTTAGAGCATGACTATTGGTTGTTATATTATACCTGTGTTCATAATGTTTGCGAGTACATTCAAAGTACTCACTGGCTTGTCCCTGGCTATTGTCTTGGCAAGATTTCTTGCATGGATAGGAGCGTTGCGATGACAGCCCCGGAACCTAAGCAATGGTGATAGCAGCCTCGCGAAGATAGGAGTTATCCTGGTGAGCTGTTCCTGTGGGAAATGGAGTCCCATAGACGTCAATGATCCACAAACCGCTTCCGCCATCAGCCACTAGAAACCATTTGTTGTGCTCACAGGCCAGAATGGTCTTGTACTACATTTTGTATTTTTTCTTGGAATTTTTGTATCAAGTTGGTGCCTCATCAGCTAACAGTAATCCTGGGGCTGGTGAGCACAACGACCATTTTCTGGAATTTAATACCCGGAAAACCGGTCGTGACAAACTTGGTATCAAGCCAGGCTGACCATTGGCTAATCCTATCATAGTCAGGTCAATAAACCTAGGTAAGCAAAACCACCAGACCTTAACCTATACCCTGCCAAGCTTCTCGTGCAAGATAGCCACAAAGTGACCCCGACAGTTTGGGCAGTCGGTGCCCAAACTATCAACCTAGCCTGTCGATCACGCGCCAGTGACCGACGCCCATAATGTCTCATTCGCAAGCGTGCGAAGGAAGACTTCGTCCCCTTTTATCTATAAAAAGGGCACGCTCGCCTCAACCCAGCACAGCACAGCCTCTACCCCAGACCGAGCCATAATGCCTGGCCCTGTCGTGCACAATGAGACCACAGCAACCAACCTTGGAGGTTTTGTGACCATACTATAAACCTCACCCGTCGTGCCTATCGTTAGAAGAGCCTCCCGAATATGTTGTGTACCAAGGGTCCATGGCGGTGAGAGCCGTCAATGCAGGGCCTTTGTGTACATCTACGGTAGGGGTCTGCCGCGTAACGCCCTACTGAGTTCACCGGAAGGACAACTTCATTCGAGCCACAAGCCATCCAGCTAGCTGCTCTAGAGGCTACAGTTCAACTCCGGCAGTTGTCGCCCAGAGTTAACTGTCGCTCGTTCTACTACTACCCCAGACGCGAACGGTATAGTAGACAACCCCTAGTTGCCAACGGAGATCACGAGACGGATCCTGCATTTTTGCACCTAGTACGCTATGTAGGTGCACTAGAAGAACTGTTTGATCAAATCACCCTTGATCTGATCGCAGCTCGTGGAGAACTGGTTCGTCGAGCCCCGGTGAGAGGATAAGATGAGCCCGACACCGACAGCCCAGTCGTGCTGTTCGGACAACCAATCGAGACCTTGAGGTCAGAACCAGCCATCAACCAAGGCGCTTTGATGACCCCAAAAGTGCTTCGTCGTCTTTTGGGAGCACACTCCTACGGGATTGTGGTCAACAATCCCCGCGATGGTCATCATCGCTACCCCGACCCTGCAGTTCCTCAACCACCTCCAGCTAATCCCGACGGTGAGACCCGTGGAGAAGCCTCGACATCCACAAGGAAAGCTCGTTTAGATATAAACGAGGTAGACTGAATCACTCGAATAGTACCGAGTCTCAATGTATGCACACCATACGGTCGTGCGACCTTGTAAATTAACGCAGCATGTTGATGTGCCTCTGTTTTAGATAGTAACCATGCATAATTATGTCAGCACGCAGTTGCATATTTTTCCGGGCACAGCTACCAAAACCACCTCGACAACACCCACAGTAACACGTCACTTTAGTGAGATATGTATCTGTGGATTTGACCCCGACCCTTGGAGCTGAGCTGGCAAATTAATTACCTTTCACCACGGTAAAATGACCCAGCTCCAGTGCTATAAGAAGGCCACCACGTGACCTTGCCAAGCACCCCTCACCTCGTGCACCATTTCTTGCCATGCCGAGCCCTAGTATTTATCTGAGAACCCCAGATGCAACCCCGGGTAGTTTTGTCAAAATATTGTGGGACTTTACCTGCAGTACCATGGGTTCTACCCAGCCACCCCAATACGAGCTGTTCAAATCGAGAATCACCCCACCCACCTCGAAATATTGGGCAGTAGTACACATCCCTCCCGCAAATCCAAACCAAGACCCAATGAAAGTTTCCTTCGTGGGGAAATCTATGCCAGCTCCACTAATGGCCATAGAAGCGGCTGCACACGAAGCACTTGCCCGCCTTCGATTCGCGGTACCCTATGCCAGTGAAAGAGGATATTATTACTTTCCCAGCCGTGCAGCACCCGAAGGAGTAACATCTTTTCGGTGGGCCGAATTGAGAGACCAAGATCTTGGCCAACCTGGTCGACGTCATCGCCAAGAACGTTTGACCCAGCGAGTAATGGGTTATCTCGAGTCTCATGATTTAAATCTCGATCGCCATCGGCGAACCATCGAGACCCGACCAGAGAGACACATTCATCGGCTGGTCAATCCGCTTTCCCCGATAGAAGAGGAGTGCATCCCAGTACCAGAGACGTTTTCTCGGGACTCGGTCCAGTTACCGTTTGCATTATGGACGTCGCTGCTGTGTTTATTTATGTGTTGTAACTTATGCGTGGTACCCCGAGTTTGTGCGGCGAGTAACTTATTTGGTTTCTATTAATATGAGTAGTTTTGTTGCGGTTTGACTCTATAATATTACTATTTTCTCTTGCGAAAAATCCTGGAGTGAGATTTCTTTTCCCTGATTTGCTGCATCGTATATCTTCTCACGACTTGGATTATTTTTATTCACGCAGCACCGCAACTACTCGAACACATACACTGCTTGCAAAAACACGTAACCGTGGGGTAATTGTTTCTCAAAACAGCGCTTAACAAATCTCGAGGACGAGATTTTCTCTTAAGGGGGGTAGTGTTGTGACACCCCAAAATTTTAACCTTGTTTTATTAATTAAATTTTTTCCAGGAAACTTAAACTTTTGTTTTCTGGATTTCCTGTTGATTTCAGAACCTTTCTTCTCTCTATTATTATGGAGTTTTACCCCCAGTGAAAACTTTTCAATCATTATTGGACTTGTTTACCCTCTCAAATAAAACAATCCTTTTATCAGTGGGATTATTTATATAATTATCTTTCCCTGAGCTTTATTTCTCCAAAAGGGTTTTTCATAAGTTTAGGGTCCCATTTGCACTGCAACCCTTTTATAAATTCATTCAAAAATTCCACCAAAATTTGGAGATGTCATGTGATGTTTCTAAACCACTTTTATGCAAAAAAATATATTTCATTCATTGAATATTTTGAGTTCTACACCAAGTTTTCGAATCTGGTCAAATCTCACTTTTGCACTACAACCTATTTAAATATTTCTTTAAAACTTCCACCAAAATTATGGGATGTTAATAGGAGTGTGTTACTCAACTTTTTGCAAAAACCCAGTGGTGTCCTTTGAAAAAATTGAGTGTATCAACCACTTTTTCATTATGGTCCAACTTGAAGAATTGTACTACAGCTATATTTTGACTTGCTCCTTTTGCTGTGATTCTTTTTCCTACTTATAACCCATCCTGCAATACCCTTAAGTCCATGAGGTTTGACTCATTGGAGCAATTCTAGTACTTGCAATCATGCCCTGTCCTTTCTGTCCAAAACTGAAGATTTGCAAAACTTGCACTAGCAAGTTTCTTCTTTTGCCCAAATGACCTTAGCACTCTCTTTTGCACCCAAAGAGGCACTAATCTGGAGATTATGACCACTCCAAGAACTGCCTAGATGCTTCTGGCATTTTGTCAAACACCCTGTGTGCATAGACAGATTTGGCATGGTTGAAAGTTTTGTGTTGTGAACTTCCTCCTTGTCCAAACCAAGTTGTCTAGTAACCTTCTAACTGTCTCTAACCTAGGCCTGTGGATTTTCATTGGCTCTCTAACAATTTTGGTCGCCCTGGCATTTCGTCGAACGAGTGTCGTGCATGCCCGGAGCGCGAGCAGAGCGCACGTTTTGCACGTGCCGCGCCCAAGCCGCCGCGTCGCGCCCCTAGTTTTTGCCCGCTCTGCAGAGCCGCGCCACACACTCGACTACTCACCAGAACGCGCCAAGCAGCCCCTGGTGCCCTACAGCACCGCCGTCAGAGCTCCCTTGGCGGCACGCCGGCGTTCGCGGTGAGCCCCTGCCGCGGTCGGTGCCGCCCAAGCCACACGCGCGCGCCAGCTCGCCCCTTGAGCAGTGTAGAGTCCGTCGGAGTGCGCCGACCAGCTCCAACCGCCTCCACGTCGCCCCTAGCTACAGAACGACGGTTCGCCGGTGAACTTATGCCCGGCCACCGCGAACCGACATGGATGTGCTATAAAAGGAGGCCCCCGAGCTCCTCCGAGCACTCAGGCAGCCTCACACCGTCCTCCTAGTGCCCCCGTTGCCATCAATTGAAGAGGAAAAGGCCGCCATCACCCTCTCCGGTCAGCTCGGCCGCCGCCTCGTCCCGGTTCACCCCGGCGCCACCAGGGCCTCCCCCACCTTTCCATCACCAACACTCGACTCCTCTTCGTCTTGCGGAGCCGCCCAGACCCCCAGCTACGACGGAAAGCCACCGTAGCCCCAAACCAACTTTGCCACCGAAGCCGCCGGCCGCCGCGAAGCTCGCCGCCGGCGACTCCCTCCGTCCCCGCCAGAAAGTTGACACCGATAGGACAGCCTCGACCCCCTGAGCCCGCGGATGGCCTCGGTTTCCCGAACGGTGCCTCCGTTCGCCGGCAAGCATCGCTGGAGTCCCGCCTCCGGTCGGGCAGAGGAAGAGGAGGGAGGAGAGACTAGTCAAACCTGACCAGTGGGCCAGGCGGGCCCACTGTCAGTGACCCACCGCACCGGTCCACGTGGGTTAAGTGAAGGCGTAAAGGGCAAAGTACGTATTTGACGTATACCTGTTCGAAGCGTTTTCTGTTTTTTTATTCTGTTTTATTTAAAAAACAGATTTTGACCACAACTTTGACTGCCTATAACTTTTTAATTATAACTCCAAATGAATTGATTCTTTTTCCTACCTCTCTCAAATATTGTCAAGTTTATTTTAAGATTTATTTCAAAAAATTCAGACAACTTTTTGTTTTTTTAAACGATATATTGATCCAAATATTTTTAAATAGGATTTTTGGAGAGAGGAGAAAGCTTTCAAAAGTTTTGGAGTGCACCCTGCCTCTCCACAACTTGAAGGCAAGCATTCTGAACCCTGGCATAATATTTTTCATGCATGGTTTGACACGATTATGACACCACCTCGATACGTAAAACTCGTTATTTTATGTGGAGATATGATCATTTGCATAAATGCTTATTGGAAACTTCCTTGCTGTTGGAAATGGACATGCTTGTGATAGTGATCATCCTCGTATGCCTTTCGTGCCAACCGGAAGGAAAACGGGAAAGTCTCTATCTTGGGTAGACCCGAGCTTGTCCCAAGTTCCTCGTCGAGACGAGTGTGTCCGGCATGGCATGAGGGGTATGATGAGTGGTGATTCATGCATTGGATGAAATATATTAGTTATGCTAATCATGCAGGAATACTTAAACCTCCTGAGTCGACCATAGATCGAGTCTTGTTCAATAACCCCATACTTGTTTCATACTACCACCTGTCTCTACAACAAGTAGGGTGCAGTTCAAGAAGTCGTCAACCCTTTCTAGCACACACCATACAGAGAGGCCATGGTGGAAGATACCGGTTGTAGCCGGTAGGCAGGCCACCTGGTCCGGGGGCATGGGTGTTTCCGGTTGAGACCGAGAGGGGAGGCCACCCCTTAGAGCGCGTGATATAAATTTGATCCCATGCTACGCGAGGTTGCAGCCTCCCCACTTAGAGTTTTGCTTGACAGGCGTCGTGGGTGATTCCAGACACCGGTAAGTTAAGCTGGTGTGTGCAAGTTAGGTGTGTTTTCAACTAAAAGGCCGTAGACGAAATTAGTCCCGATGGACTAAAGGAATCCGTTACTCATGGGTATAGAGTACACCCTCTGCAGAGATTAAACCTATTCGAATAGCCATGTCCATGGTTATGGACTACAGTCTGGGATGGGTCAAGTGTCGGTCTTAGTGTCGGTCTTCGGAGGAGAAATCGTTAAACCAGAACTGGGATCATGACTTGCGACTTGTGATGACCATGATTGTTATTTTGTTATGGACTAACCCGTTATATTATTTGAATTATCGAGTATCCCTGGGATGGTTCTACCTCCTGGATATTCACTGTGATTATTTATAAGCCCTTTATGTGGTGTCGCTAAGACGCCCGACTGTGGCATGCTTGCTATTTATTTACCTTATAAGCCCTTTATGTGGTTTCACTAAGACGCCCGACTGTGGCATGCTTGCTATTTATTTACTTTATAAGCCCTTTATGTGGTGTCGCTTAGACGCCCGACTGTGGCATGCTTGCTATTTATTTACTTTATAGCCCTTTATGTGGTGTCGCTGAGACGCCCGACTGTGGCATGCTTGTTATTTATTTTACTTTATAAGCCCTTTATGTGGTGTCGCTCAGACGCCCGACTTAGGCATGCTTGTTATTTACCACCTATTCGAGACGTCGCTTCAGACATCCGAATGGTGCATTTCATTCCTACTCTGTCATTACATATTCATTGTTACATATTAATAACCTGCTTGCATGCATCAAGGATGTTATTTTTATGACTGACGCTGTGATCATAGAATATTTTTAGAGCATGATTATCGGTTGTTATATTATACATGTGTTCATAATGTTTGTGAGTACATTCAAAGTACTCACTGGCTTGTCCCTGGCTATTGTCTTGCCCAGATTTCTTGCATGGAGAGGAGCGTTGCGATGACAGCCCCGGAACCTAAGCAATGGTGATAGCAGCCTCGCGAAGATAGGAGTTATCCTGGTCAGCTGTTCCTGTGGGAAATGGAGTCCCATAGACGTCAATGATCCACAAACCGCTTCCGCCATCAGCCACTAGAAACCATTTGTTGTACTCATAGGCCATAATGGTCTTGTACTACATTTTGTATTTTTTCTTGGAATTTATGTATCGAGTTGGTGCCTCATCAGCTAACAGTAATGCTGGGGTTGGTGAGCACAACGGCCATTTTCTGGAATTTAATACCCGGAAAACCGGTCGTGACAGCGGGCAGGGTGTCGGTTTGCTCAACGGGCGGTCCCACATGAAAGTGAAAATGCTAGGCACAGGGGCGGAGCTACGTGAGGGCCAACACGTGCCTGGCCCGCCCAACCTAGCAGGATTTTCGTAGTTGTACATCCAGTTTTGAGGCATGGAACGTCAACGCAAGGGTAATTTCTATAGCCTGGCTAGATCGGCACGTAACGTTTTGCTTCAAGCTCGCCATCGCTAGGCAACACGCCTTCCCTAAGCTATGTGTCGTGCCGGATGGGCGTGTTGTACCCGATTCCCGGGCGTGGGGGTGCGACTTAACGTGGCAGGCCTTTTCCTTTACTAGCAATGTGCCCGTGCGTTATGCACGGATCCAAAGTAGTAGAATAGTAGTATTTGTTCACAAACTTGAAAGAAATCACTATTGTTTTGATATACTCCTAATATATTACTCCTCCGTATCTAAATACTTTTATTTTTTGAGATTTCAAATGGACTATCACATACGGATTATATAGACATATTCTAGTGTTTCTAGCAAGATGCCCGCGTTGCGAAGTTGATGGAAAAGGTAAGCACAACTTATAAATTGATGGATGGAGTACAAGTTACGTTGATGCATATAATTAAGCAAAGGGATCGCACATGTCGGTATTGATCGAACGAGAATGCAATAGCACAATAAGAATTAAGGCCACGATGATGCGATCGCAGTGGTGGTTACAGAAGGCAAGAAGAAAGATGGATCCACGAACGTACGACCTCCTCCTCCTCAACTTAGTACGCCGGGCCACCGACCGGCGGCTAAGGAGCGGCGGCTTTTGTGGAGAGGTCGAGGTGCTTCTCAACAAAGGCATCCAAGGCTTCCAACCGGTTGAGGAAGGCCAACGTTGTAGCGTCCTCACTAGCCTTGTAGATACCTATGTACAAGATTTGCTCATACGCGTGGATGTGTAGGTCGACGAATTCTTGCAGGGCCAGGCACCTCACGGCGAGCGCGACCTCCAGGTGGACATTCTTCGTGGCGTCGGCGGGCAGTCATAGGGCCACCAGTGCTTGAAACAGGTTCCGGCCATGGAGGCCGATTAGGGTGGCAGGCAATGAGGAGCCCGGGTGTTGATGATATAGCTACTAAGTATAAACCGGCCAGGAGGGCCCGGTTCACCTTAGACTGTGCTGAAGCCCATGAAGGTCTTGAAGATGGCGTTCAACTAGTAAAGCTTGGAAGCCCACGGCCCAAAGGCGGATTAGGGCCCGTAGTGGTAAACTGCCATGATTATGTAAACTTCTAATATAAGTTAGAAAGGAGAGAGACCGAGCCGGACACTTTGTATAGGTCGGCTCGGGACTCTGTAGACCGGCCGGGTGTCAACCTGTGTATATAAAGGGACGACCCGGCGGTGGTTCAGGTCAGACAACAACAACACGAGGCCTAGGCGAAGCTTATTTTCTCCCTAGTCATCGAAACCACATCAATCCCATCACAACTAGATGTAGGCTTTTACCTTCATCGAAGGGGCCGAACTAGTATAAACTCTCGTGCCTTTGCGTCCGCTTTAACCCCTTCAAGTTAACCCGTAGCGATGGCTCCATGACTAAGTCCTTTCACAAGGACATCTGCCGTGACAAAACCACGACAGTTGGCGCCCACCGTGGGGCTATAGCACGATGGTTTGATGATCTTGGAGGGCAAGCTCGAAGGACTCGAAGGCTATGCTGTGGGCCGGATGACCAAGAGTCGTCGCGGCAAGCTCTACATCGACGACGCAGGATGGGGCCCCGAGGCCAGCTCAATCGAGTACGGATATCGGGTCCCCTTTGCTGGCATACACGTTTTCATCAGCAAGATTGGTGAGCCAGGGCCTGAGCCGGACATCTGCACCGACCTCGTCGAGACGGCTCAGCGTACGAGATCTGCCCAGGTTAAACCGGCCGTGAAGCGCGCCTTCGTGGGAGTCATCCACGGAGGAAACCATGAGGACGAATCGGGATATGGTAGCGAGACCGTCGTCTATTCCGGTGACGAGTCCTCGACCGGAGAAACCGAATCGTTGTACCAGTTGCAAGACGACCAGATGAGGGGCTGTTCCGATGGCGATAGTATTCCGGACCCCTACGATCAGCCCAACCGGGTTGGAATATTTATGGCCAGTACACAAGCGACGCTTCACTCTTCGACTGCGGCGGCGATGCTCTCCGGACCATCAGCGGCGGCAGCAACCGGGGCAGGAGGTCCTGTGCACCCGCCGGCTCAAGTTTTATCTGACCTGTTCCACGCACTAGTTGTGCTTATGGTAGAGGCCAATCCGGCGGATCAAGATGCCCACAACGCAGAAGTTGCAAAGGTGAGAGAGCAGATCGCGTAGGCCAAAGCAGACCTGGCAGCTGAGAACGACAGGATGGTCACAGAGCGGGCCGCTTTGGATGCCCAGGCCTATAAGCTTATGTTGGACCAGAACGCGTCGCATGAGGTCTTAAAGCGGAAACACAGGCCCCGTTTGCCTTCAGTTTTCGACGCTAGAAACCTCTTTCACACCCCAGGGGCGGGAACCAGTAATCCGCCGGAGGTAAACCGGGCTGAGGCGCCAGGGCCAGGCGCGCCGATCCAACCCCGCCTCATGGAACCCCCTCGGCAGAACAATATGATGCCTCCGCCGGTCCAGACACCTCCGGGTCATTATTCTAATCCTATGGACAATCTTGTCGCTGCCGCTTCATGATTGGAGGCCATCCCAATCGAAGGAGATTCTCCGCAGGCAGTAGAGACACGCCAGGTTAAGGAGCTTCTTCGAACCACTTTGATCCAACAGGAAGCATACTCGTACAGCCGTGACCGGATTCATTCCACCCCACATCCGAGCAGGAGCTACAGCAGGCGTATGGATGAACCGGCTGTATCGAGCAACGCACAACACCGTGAAGCGGCCCATGGCCATAACCCGGCAGGCGGTATTCGTGATGCTCAGGAAGTGGTGGACCGGGCCCGGGCACAAAGGGAGGCCGAGTTAGCAGCACAGAACGAGGCGCGTCCGCTTACGCCGGGTCGCCCCACCACCTCAGTCGAGCCAAGGGTCGTTTCTAGCTTGGGGGGTGCCCTGTTTGATCCCCGCTTTACACAATGTGCGCTTGCCCAAAGACTTCAAGGGTCCGCGCAAGGTGCCGAATTACACTGCTGATTTAACTCCAGAAGCATGGATAGAGAGCTATGAGATGGCCATGGAGATGCTAGATGTGGATGAGGCCGCATGTGCAAAGTATTTTACCATGATGCTTGAAGGGACGGCCCGTACTTGGTTAAAGATCTTGCCACCCAATTCTATCAGTTCATGGGCCCAGTTGCGAACCCGGTTTATCCAGAATTTCAAAGATACCTGTAAGTAGCCCATGTCCGTAGTGGACTTGGCGGCTTGTGTCCAGGGGGAAGGGGAGTCAACAACCCATTGGGTACGCCGTGTTTCGGAAATCTTGCACTCGTCAGACCGGATCAACGCTGACTCTGCGATCTTAACCTTGGAGGGCAACTGCCGGTTTCAGCCTCTGAAGTTAAAGTTGGGGCGCATGAAGCAATTTTGTAATGACATGGGAACTCTCATGGGCGCTTTAGTGAAGTATGCTGATTCTGATAGTACCAAGGATCCCGAGTCTGACGATGACAAGACAGGGAAGGGAAGGAAGAACAGCAACTCCAAGGGCCAGCAACATCACTCAGTAGGTAATGGCAAGCGTAAAGCGGATGGCAACATGGACTTTGTAGCTAATACCAATGCGCAGGACAAGGGCCAGCGGCGCAAGGGTAAACAGCCGAATCGAAGTGGAGCGCCTAATCCCAATTCGGACCGCTTGAACTATCTATTGAATCAACTCTGTCCGAAGCATGGGACGAAGGAGACGCCAGCAAACCACCTATGGAAGGATTGCTACATTATGCAGGAGTTCAAGAGTTCTAATGCTTTCCGGTATGATCACGGCTCTGGCGGCGGTTCAGGATCCGGGCCGGGTTACGGTGGAGGAAATTCCGGTTCAGGATTTAATGGTAATCCGGGCGGACATAACAATCAGAACAATCAAAATAACCAAGGTGGTTACAACCAGCAGCAGCAACAGTCGAGTTATCAGAGCAACCCAAAGCAGTTGAATAGTGGGCAGTACCATGTCTTCACCACTAGCTTAGACAAGCGAGACCGGAAGGTTCAGAAGAGGGCAGTCAACGTTGTTGAACCGGCCGTGCCCCATTACCTACGCTGGTCGGAGCAACCCATTATATGGAGTAGAGAGGATCATCCTCCCCGGGTCGACAATCCGTGTCAGCTAGCCCTGGTGGTGGCACCTCAGGTGGGAGGTTATAAGTTCACCAAGGTACTCATGGATGGAGGGAGCAGCATTAACATCATGTACTATGAGACCTTCCGTCGTATGGGGCTAACGGATAAACATCTCAAACCGTCCAATACAGTGTTCCATGGTGTGGTACCTGGCAAGTCAGCATATCCTGTTGGTAAAATAGCTCTGGAAGTGGCCTTTGGTGATGATTATGACTCCAGATCGGAAACATTGACGTTTGAAGTGGTAAAAATCCAAAGTCCATATCATGCCCTGTTCGGGCGACCGGCTTATGCCAAGTTCATGGCACGGCCTTGTTATATCTATTTGCAGCTCAAGATGCCGGGTCATAAGGGGACAATAACGGTTCATGGGAGCCGCAAGATCGCTTTGGAATGTGAGGAAGGTGATGCGGCCTATGCAGAGTCGGTTTGCGCTACGGAGGAGTTGAAATATTACAAGGACAACATAGATCCGGCGGACATGACCCCTTTAAAGAAGCCGACTACAGAACATGATCTGGACCTGAAATTCAAATCGGCAGCTGAGACTAAGCTTGTTGACTTCGTGGATGGCGATTCGTCCAAGCAGTTCAGCATCGGTGCCAACTTGATCCGAAATAGGAAAGCGCGCCATCGAGTTCATCCGTGAGAATCGGGACATTTTTGCATGGAAGCCTTCTGACATGCCAGGTGTACCGAGGCAACTCGCTGAGCACACTCTTAATGTTGATCCCAAGTACAAACCGGTGAAGCAGTTTCTCCGCCGGTTTAACGAAGAAAGGCGCAAGGCCATTGGAGAGGAGGTGGCCTGGCTCTTAGCAGCTGGTTTCATCGTTGAAGTCTTCCATCCAGAGTGGCTTGCTAATCCGGTGCTGGTTCTTAAGAAAAACGGCACTTGGCGCATGTGTGTGGATTACACAGATCTTAACAAGGCTTGTCCAGCAGATCCTTTTGCCCTCCCCCGCATTGACCAGATTATTGATGCCACTGCGGGTTGTGAGCGTTTGAGCTTTTTGGATGCATATTCTGGGTATCATCAGATCAAGATGGCAGTTAAGGACCAGGAGAAAATAGTGTTTATCACTCCCTTTGGAGCCTTCTGCTATGTATCTATGCCTTTTGGGCTCAAGAGCACCCAAGCAACTTATCAACGCTGTGTACAGAATTGCCTGCATAAACAGATCGGCCGTAATGTGCACGCCTATGTTGATGATATTGTGGTCAAATCAAGGGAGAAGGAGACACTGATCGACGATTTGAAGGAAACCTTTGACAACCTGCGGGTTTACAAGATGATGCTCAACCCGGCCAAATGTGTCTTTGGTGTTCCGTCAGGCAAGTTATTGGGTTTTCTCGTGTCCAACAGGGGAATTGAAGCTAATTCGGAAAAGATTACGGCTATTACCTCCCTGGCTAAACCGAAGTGTATTAACGATGTCCAGCGTTTGGCAGGCCGGATTGCCGCGTCGAGCCGGTTTGTCAGCCGCCTTGGAGAGAAGGCCATCCCTTTGTACCAGATGCTGAAAAAGACAGATCATTTTGTCTAGAGTCCAGCCGCCGATGAAGCGTTGGAGGATTTAAAGCGGCAGTTAGCCAATCCGCCTGTTCTTGCAGCTCCAATCGATAAAGAGCCATTATTGCTATACGTAGCGGCTAATGCTCGTGCAGTTAGCGTGGCTATTGTGGTAGAGCGTAAAGAAGCAGGCAAGGAATATCCGGTTCAGCGGCCGGTTTACTATATTAGCGAAGTGCTTATTCAATCCAAGCAACGGTACCCGCATTGGCAAAAGCTAGTATACGGAGTTTTTATGGCGAGCCGGAATCTTAAACAATACTTCCAGGGCCATCCGATCACAGTGGTCAGCTCTGCTCCTTTGGGCGATATAATTCAGAACAGGGAAGCGACTAGCCGGATTGCTAAGTGGGCTATAGAGCTTGGGCTGCACGGATTGAAGTATGTACCTCGAACGGCGATCAAATCTCAAGCACTTGTGGATTTCATTAATGATTGGACGGAGTTGCAAGCACCTGAAGAAAAGCCGGATCACACATATTGGACCATCCATTTTGACGGATCCAGTCAATTGGAGGGCTCGGGGGCTGGAGTCGTATTAACTTCCCCACGTGGTGACAAGTTCTGCTATGTTCTTCGCTTAATGTTCCCCTGTACTAACAATGCATCTGAGTATGAAGCCTTGCTCCATGGTCTCTGGATGGCTAAGGAGATGAATCTAAGCCAGGTTAAGTGCTTCGGTGACTCAGACCTGGTGGCTCAACAGGTGTCTGGCACTTGGGATTCAAAGGACACACTCATGGCTGCATATCATCGTGAGGTGGACATTGTTGCAGGTCATTTCAAGGGCTATCAGGTGGACCACGTGGACTGTCGGAAGAATGAAGCGGCGGACGCTTTAAGCCGGTTGGGCTCTCAATATAAACCGGTCCCGCCCAATGTTTTCCTGGACGTGCTGCACAACCCGTCGGTCAAGCTCCCTGGTGAAGCGGATTTGGCTATTCCTGATCCGGAGGTTCAATTGGTGGCAGCTCTTCACGTCACTCCGGATTGGACGCTTCCTTATCTTGCGTACATAAACCGGGGCGAGTTACCAGAAGATGAGACGTTCGCCCGGCAGATAATTCGGCGATCCAAGTCTATGACCATTGTTAATGGCGAATTGCATCATTGTAGTGTGTCAGGGGCGTTTCAACGCTGTGTGTCCCATGAGGAAGGCTGTGAAATATTGCGTGAGATCCACGAAGGAGATTGTGGTCACCATGCCGGTTCAAAATCCTTGGTGGCTAAAGCGTTCCGCCATGGTTTCTATTGGTTGACTGCTCATGCTGATGCGGAAGATCTGGTCAGACGATGTGATGGTTGCCAAAAGTTTTCCAGACGTGCTCATGTACCGGCCCAAGAATTGAGGATGATTCCAATTACTTGGCCGTTTACAACCTGGGGGCTGGATATGGTTGGACCTTTCAAAAGGTCCAAGGACAAGAAGACCCACCTCCTGGTGGCGGTTGACAAGTTTACAAAGTGGGTAGAGGCAGAACCTGTTAGCAAGTGTGACGCGGCCACGGCGGTTCAGTTCATCAAAAAGGTGATTTTCCGGTTTGGCTTTCCACACAGTATCATCACAGATAATGGTACCAATTTGTCCAAAGGTGCCATGAAATAGTTCTGCGAACGTGAACACATCCGGCTTGACGTTTCTTCAGTAGCCCTCCCACAGTCCAATGGTCAAGCGGAAAGGGCTAATCAAGAGATCTTGAGAGGCATCAAGCCCCGGCTTATGGTCCCTTTGCAGAGGACACCGGGTTGTTGGGTAGAAGAACTACCATCTGTGTTATGGAGTATCAACACTACGCCCAACAGATCCACTGGATACACACCGTTCTTTATGGTCTATGGAGCGGAGGCGGTTCTCCCCAGTGACATCCGTCATGACTCACCTCGTGTAGCAGCTTATGTTGAAGCGGACAATGAGACGGCACGGCAAGACGCTTTGGACCTGTTGGATGAGGAGCGTGACATAGCAGCTGCCCGCTCGGCGATTTACCAACAGGATCTTCGTCGCTACCATAGTCGCCGGGTCAGAACCAGAACTTTTCAAGAAGGAGATTTGGTGCTTCGGCTCATCCAAGACCAGACTGGTATGCACAAATTATCCCCACCTTGGGAAGGACCTTTTGTGGTCAGCAAGAATCTGCACAAACGGGTCGTACTATCTGATCGATATTCGAGAGCATAAAGACTCACGCACGTCAGAGGAGGAGACCAACAGGCCGTGGAACATAGCTCATCTTCGCCTTATTATACCCGAGCCATCGGCTCTACTCATGTACATATTATGACAAAGGTATATATTATGAATAAAGTAATAAACCGGAGCCTCGGCTAAAGCGGGTATCTGTTACATTACATCATGCGTGGTTACATGGAGTTGTTCTGTCTTAAAGCGGCCTCGGTTTACCCCCGAGTTTGCTTTTCAAAAGCTTTATGATATCACTTGGGGCTTGGTCGTGTCCGAACCAATGCAACACCTTTTGATAGGCGAAAGCCACCAGATCACTTGGGGACATGGTCAAGTCTGAACCAGTCACGCCTCTTGACCGGCCTAAGGCCATAGAGTCACTTGGGGGCTTGGTCGAACCTGAACCATTGCCATGCCACTTGATCGGCATAATGCCACGGTTTCAGTTGGGGACATGGCTGACTTGAACCATGGCTACACCTTATTGGGAGCTTGGTCGTGTCCGACCATGGTAACACCATCTGATCGGCTCAGTAAAGCCTATTTTTGCAAACGGTTTTATCATTGCCTTTGCTTCCATATTTTTTTTCATAACTGTTCTTTGATTTTTGTTGCGTTTTTTTAAACCGATAACATTTTTACACCGGTTCAAACTGTCAATTGACGGAATTCGGTCCATTTTTAATCCGGAGATAATTTTTCCGGTTTGACTTTTTCTGTTGACATCCCATTATGGAGTAACAGGGGGCTTGTCATGACCCGGCACGGTTTACATGGTAAACCGGCATTATAAACACAGGAGCTGTTTTCTCCTTTGACGGTAATGGTTTATACAACCTCCTCTTCAAGATTGGCTAAGCCAACTTCATGCCCAGCGATGGCAGGTATTTTGTATCACAAATTTTGATTATATACCTGAATATTTCATTGCATATATATATATGAACGTCACAAGCCGGCTGGCGGCACAAACCGCCGCGGCGGTTTAAGATTTTGTGACTGCAGGCAATATAGATTGAAGGTTTCGATCATTCAACCAAAAGTATCAGCACCCATGCACGAAGGCATATTAAAAGCAAAAGTGTTGGCTATCCTATTACAAGGCATTCAGAGGCCCAAAATTTGGAATTGCTTCATAACGGGCAGTTTCTGACGTATCAACAGACTTGACGGATTAAGCTTCATTGCCGGGTTGACGTGAAGTAGATGGGTCGTCTGGCGTCGGTTCAACTTCTTCCTCCTCACCATCCAATTGCCGGAAGTCATTGGTGGTCCAGTCAATCCGGGTTAAAGCCTGAAAGACGACCTCTTCACTTATAAGCTCAGCCGGATCAACGGCAGGGGCGTAAGTGTGCTTACGGGTTGGTGGAACAAGGTTCTGCACTTCCGGAATAACAGCTTCAACCCGTCTATTGTTCGCGTCGTAGAAGGAGCGGTGAACCGTCAGGTTGGCCTCTTCTGCCAGCTGACTCGCCAGAGGACGCATCTCCCTTTTTACCCGTTTGAGAGCATCATTATCAAATACTTCACCATTTTCTTGAGCACTGGGGAAGCCTTTGGCTATGTCAGCCGGATCAAGGTCAGCTATCCATGCTTTGGTGCGAGTTAGTGCCAATAAGGTGCCAGCCCGGCAGCGGATCGTTTCAATTCTTCTATACGTGCGGTATCATAGATAGCCGGTCCAAAGGTATCCTTGATCGAGTGTCGGAGCTGCATTATCATAAGAAGTGGCGCAAATAACTCGTTGGGTGCCGGTATACAGCTGTTCAATTAGCGTATACGCGGCCTTGAGTTTCTTCCGCATGTCAGAGCCCAGATGATCAATGCGCCTACCTATACCGGTTTAAGAAAGTTCAGGTTAAACCGGAGGAAATTTCAAAACGGAATATTCATCACAACCTTGGTGAAACGTTGCTTACCAAATATTGCAGAGGTCATGGCATTGATTTGGCGCTTCAATCCAGTAAGCTCTTCCGTCACCGGTTTAAGAGCTGCTTCAGCATCTTCCGCCCGTTTTAGCAAGCCCGCCTTTTCAGTATCCCAGCTGGCCCACTCAGACGTGAACCACTCCTTGAGTTGCCCCATGGTAGTCAAGGAGGTTTTCAGCTCATCCTTGGCCTTGGAGGTTTCCGTTTGTTGAGATTTCAGATTTTCTTGTAGATCATTGATCTGTGAGACTTGTTGGCGTATCTCACTCTGCAACAAAAAGAGAGCATGTTAATATTTTCATTCGAAGTCCCAAGCGCATAACCAGTCATACACTTGGCACTTGGGGGCTAATGCGGATCATTTTTTATACCGATTATTGAAGTCCCATGGATTAATACAAGTGTTAATCATGGCACTTGGGGGCTAATGTGTGTTTGATCAGAAATATATAAGACAAAGTACTATGAACTATGCAAAGTCCCGGTTTGACTTTCTAGGGGCAAACCGGCCCTTAGGGGCTACTATGCAATGAATGTACAAGAGAAGGGCACAACTATTTACCTCATAGCGCTCTTTCATAAGATTTACTAAACCGGCTTCATAATCACGGCTTGTGTAGAGCCGGTTCAGGAAGCCAGAGTGAAGGTCTTGGGCAGAGAAATTGTTATAAGCTGACAAATCAGTTTTTTCCTTCCCTTTGCTCATGGCAGCAAATTCTTCTTTGGCTGAGTGCTTTGATAGAGCAACCGGATTGCCAGGGGCGGTGTATGCGGTGTCCGTAACTACGACATCATCATCTTTGGTCGGACTGGCCGAATTAGCATTTTCAACAGGGCTTGGCGTCTTCATACCCGGGCTTGGCGGATCAGCACTTGAGTCCCGTTGTTCTGCTGCAGGACTCGGAGGACCAGGAGGATGTGAAGTCTCAACTTGGACATCCGGTTCAACCTCTGGCGGATTAGCATTGGCATCTTGATTTTTCCCAGCAGAGTTGTTTTTAATAACTTCGGGATTTTCACAATGATGCTCTGGAGTCTTCTCCGGATCAACATCCACAGTAGGGTCGAGGGTCTTGGCCTTTTTACTAAGTCGAGCCTTGGTGCTGTAACATCAAGGGTTAGAATATGATAAACTGACAAATACAAGGAACAAATTAAGGAGTAATATACTTACCCAGCAGCAACTTTGAGAGGAGGCGGCTGAGTGGTTGATGAACCGCCAGACGAGTTGGAAGAAGCCTGGTAATTCGGGTCTGACGGATTGAGAGGGCATTGGAAGAAACCTTTCAAAGGATAACGCTTTTCAGGAGAACAAGTCACCTCTGGACGACATTTCCGGGTTGGTGTGTCAGCTAAACCGACGACGTAATTTGTTGACCGCTATGCCGGGTCGTCTGGCGTTCTTCGCTTCTTGTGTCTTCAAAGAAAATTTTGGATCCAAATGAGCATAGGAGTGAGATCGTTTCACTTTCCGGACTGTGCGGCGTAATTCTTTTAACCGTACAAGATCGAGTCGGAAGAAAGAAGGATTACCTCAACAGTTCTCGCATGGCTGGCCTCGCCATCCCGGGAATTGTAATCTGTCAATAAAATGAATGAAAAAAAGAACCAAGTGAGTCAAGCTCTACCTCAGATCGATTCTTCATCTTGGCGGTTCGAAGACTCGTGGTTTTCCTCTTGCCGCTTTTCTTGGTGGTCTTGGTCTTTGCACGAGGAACCCGGCCGGTTTTGTTTGTTTCCAAAAGGAGCTGTTATCCTGAAAATTAATACAGAGATATTAATACAATCAATATGGAATCAAAGTCAGAAAAGTAATGAGAGGAACCTTACCGCGGGCGGTTTGTTGGAGATGCAGAACGGAGCCAACCCTGTTTGGCTGCATGCGGAGATCGGTTCATCGAGCATTTTCTTCACTGTTCGGTAACTTCAAGCTCAGTTATTGATAGTTCGTGATGTCGTTGAGGATCTTTGACGTCACCAGTATATTCGTGCATCAATCCGGGGCGGCGTCTTAATGGCAAGATGCCCCAAGAAACCCAGCAGCGGACAAGGTCAATACCAGTTAAACCGTTGGCCATCAGAGCCCGGAGCTTGGTAATTTGAGGTGCAACATTCTTCCGTTCTGCGGCGGTCAAGCGCGAAGGCAATTGGTGGCTGTTGCTAAGCCGGTGAGGGTGATAACCCAGCAAGGGATTTTCTCCGTTAGGAGCAGTGTTCCGGCAATAGAACCAGGTTTGATTCCAATCTTTGGGATGGCTATGATGTTTGGCGTGAGGGAAGTCCACTTCCTTCCTTTTCTGGATTGAAACGCCGCCAAGTTCTGTGTTAGGACCATCTGAGAATTCTGTACGGCGGTTCAAATGAAAGAAATATCGAAATAACTCCATGGTTGGTTCTTCTTGAAGATAGACTTCACAGAATACTTGAAACATGCATATATTGGACACAGAGTTCGGACCAATATATTGTGGATGGAGTTGGAAGCTTGCGAGAACATCCCGGAAGAATTTTGATCCGGGCGGGCTGAATCCCTGGTCTAGGTGTTGCATAAAAACAATCACCTCTCCTTCTTGAGGTTCAGGTGGACATTCCGATTCGAACTCGCCTGGAAAACATTTTTGAGGCTAAACACCGGTGGCAGACGAGCCGTTGAGTTGTGTTTCCGTGATCCGGGACCGAACCCAATTGCAAGCAGCAAATTGTTTCGCCATTCCGGAAGGGGGGAGCGGAAAGAAAATCAAATAGGTGCCGGTTTACTGTCTATCGTTTGTAAGTGAAAAATTCAGTGTTAAACCGGTGAAAATACAATGCAAGGTTCAGTTGGCGGTTTAAGAGAGGGCTAATGACATATGGCGGATTGGCCATCAAGGGTTAAACCGCCCATAGGCAGAAAGGCCAAGATTCAAAATTTCTGCTAAGTGTTGACAGAAACAGGTTTTACACAATGTTCAAATCTATTTGGATCTACCGCACATCTATAAAGCAGTTTTTACTGCGTTCTTTAAGAGGCGTTCAAGTATAACAGAGAAGGATGCATACTTAAAGAAGAAAAGGAAGGGCTGCTAGTATTAAAAATAGATGCGGAATGACCACCACAGGAGATCTATACTGTTTTTGGATCAAAACTACCGCGGCAGAAGGTAGGATGAAGAGGAAAAATGGAGAACTGTGCGGATGAGCTTGCAAAAGCCTAATGCAGATCTAAGGACGAAGAACAGAAGAAGTTTACCGCTGCAGATTACGGCGGAGGGGGGCGATGAGCCTCTGATCTAACTCAGGTTGATGCAGTTTTCGAAGGTCGCGGACGGCGGCGGAGCTTCAGAGCTGAGGGCGTCGCGAGGAAGAAGAAGATGCAGAAGAGGAGGAGAAAAAGGAGCCCTCGGGCTTTGTTTATAAGGGAAAGAGTAAATGGCAGGCGCGAGAATCAAGGCGTCCGAAGCGGCCGAGTGGGCGCGCCTGTCGCCTCGATTTTTGGGATAATCATTAATGAGAAGGGAATCTTTTTAATCTTTTTATGCAGAGATGATGTCATGACGGACCGTTGCGGTGCTCCGAAGATGACGTCATGGCGGTTTACAAAAATTCACAGGAGAAGTCAATATGGCGGTTTATGAAAATACAAGAGGATGTTTACAAGATATTTTTTTAGTGTTGAAGATTGACATGAATAAATTCAAATCAATCTGGGGCCTAATGTTGAGGATATAGCTACTAAGTATAAACCGCCAGAGGGCCCAGTTCACCTTAGATCGTGGTCTTTGAAGCCCATGAAGGTCTTGAAGATGGCGCTCAAGTAGTAAAGCTTGGAAGCCCACGGCCCAAAGGCGGATTAGGGCCCGTAGTGGTAAACCGCCATGATTATGTAAACTTGTAATATAAGTTAGAAAGGAGAGAGACTGAGCCGACACTTTGTATAGGTCGGCTCGACTCTGAGACCGGCCAAGGCCAACTGTGTATATAAAGGGACGACCCGGCGGCGGTTCAGGACAGACAACAACAACTCGAGGCCTAGGCGAAGCTTATTTGCTCCCTAGTCATCGAAACCACATCAATCACATCACAACTAGACGTAGGCTTTTACCTTCATCGAAGGGGCCGAACTAGTATAAACTCTCGTGCCTTTGCGTCCGCTTTAACCCCTTCAAGTTAACCCGTAGCGATGGCTCCACGACTAAGTCCTTTCACGAGGACATCTGCCGTGACAAAACCACGACACCGGGCACGCGGGCTAGAGGAGTACGGCGATGTCGTCTGCGAGCTTCTTAAGGACGGTGAACTTGTTGCTGGTGGCAACGATCATCTGGTCCAACTAAGAGTCGTAGTTGGCGTCGACGGCAGCCATCCAGCAGCCGGTCTCCAACACCGTCTGGAGACGATCCTCGGCGCCATGCCGCAGGCCGGCATCGTGGACCATCTGGCGCAGCCGCTGGCCGCTCAAGCGCATCGCCGCCATGGGTCTGGAGCGAGCTCTTTTATGTTAGTGTAGGCGTTTAGGCAAGTGCTTAGGTGCGCATTTATGTGGTAGATGCATTGGAATGGAGGAGGGCGCTTTATATGAGGGCAATGAGGGCAAACTGCGCTGTATTCACATCGCAGCCTCTTTTCCCGGACCTCCTCCCATTACTTTCTCATGCATTAATTGAAGGAGGATGCTTTGGCCGCTCAACATATCGGGAACCGCTACTCCTCCCTCCTCTGCATTAAAGGCGATCGGGAACTGCGCTACCACTGCCAAATCGAATACTCCCTCCGTCTAGGTGAGTATTAAGTCATCTTACGAAAACCAAATACTAGTAAACACATAGGTGTGGTGCATTAACTCTCACGTTGTTTCTTAATTTTTGACATAAATAGAGGAATCAACCAAGAAGAGATGTGGGGCTTATATGCTTTTAATGATTTGAGACTATCAAACATGACATGAAGTGGTCAGTTCGTTGCACAAGAATAAATACAACCCATGTCAGCACACACGCATCTTATAGCATCACATCCAATGGCTATAAAAGATGAATGAGACCAAATTATATCTCATCTAGATGAGTTCTAGCAAAACTGTATTAATAATACTTAGTACTCCTGCGCCATGTATCATATAAGTATCATGTAGTACTTTATTTATTGCCATGCATGACACATAGTTCACAGCGCCTCTATATGTACCACCTTTTTTAATTTCAAGTTTTGCTCCATGGCGCAATCCATCGATACTACTACTGTACAAAAGTGGAGTATATACATTTTTTAAAAGGCTAGAGGGTAGGCCAGTCTAGCTCGGTCGGTTTCACGAGAGGCGAGGGCCTTTGTGATTTGACGGCTCATTAATGCTGTCAAATTGAATAGTATCACGCCGCTGCACACCCGCGCGCCCATTAAACCCTCCGTTAAACCCGCATGCAAACCGAGAATCCTACTCCGCCACACGTCTGCTCATGAGCGGGCCGGAATTAGACGCAACACCGCCGAGCTCCTCCCGCCCGCCCTCGGTTTATACGAGGCCGACGCCAGCTAAGCTCCTACCGTCCGCCTCTATTTACACGAGGCCGCATGCAGCGGGCAAGAATTGCACCCCTCCGCCGCTCCCCCATCTCCTCCTTCACCATTTTCTCCACCTTTCCGATGGCTTCCGATGAGCCATTCTCTAGCATATTACCCGGCTGGGTGGCCCGCCGAGCCCTCCGGATACGGGCGAGGCCGCTCAGTGCTTCACCAACCTCGCTTGGCCCGACGGAGCCAGTTGCCGGGCGCGTGGTTCAGCAACTCGCTGCTCCAGTTCAGCTCGATGAGGAGTGGCGAGTTGCTCCACGCTGGCACGGCGGCGAGCACGCCTGTACGGGCGCCATCGCTGCCGCGTCGTACCGCTCCACCAGTGTCTGCGGTGGTTGCGCCTCCCGTGTCTGTGGGCGTGCCTCCCGTGCCTGCGGCAGCGCCATGCCATGCAGAGCGACAAGCCGGTGCGTGGAGAGCGATTTAGTCGGTGGCCAGCTTCTCCGTGTCCGCCGCCATCATCGAGGAGAAGTATAACACGGAGGCCGCCGCCACTTGGGACCCATGAAGGCCACCGCCGAGGCGACGACCGCGGATTCAGGTGGTTTCTTTGCTGCTTCGTCTCTTCCGAGGACCTTCGTCGACCCCGCAAGTGTCTGACGGACATGAGGAAGACAAAGGGATCCGCGGGCGGCCATTTAGAACTAAAATAAGTCTAGATATATCCATTTCTAGGACAAGTATTTCCGGACGGAGGGAGTATTAATTATACAAGAGAGCCAGATTGGCACCTCTTAGTTTATGTAAATGTAATGAAATCCATCATGTTTATACGAAGATCCGGCTTTTTTATACGAAATCCTTCATGCTTATATGAAATCAGTCCGTGTTTGCACGAATTTCATCTGGTTGGTTAGAGTTATAAAAATGTATGCCGCTGGCGTTTGATGTCGTCCTCCGTGGAAGGAAGCGGGAGGAAATTTGCCGGCTGCCGTTGGAGATGCTCTTTATGCTGGAAATAATAGAGTGACATCCAATCCATTTGAGTTAATTGCCTGTATGATTGTCCCTCTATAAAAAGTTAATTGCATGTAGAGTGTACACGTGACTTGCACGGTGGCTACAGCTTCATACAGAAAGTTAAAAAGAAACAAGTCCATCCTTAATATTTTAAGTACTCTGTTGGTTCCACTGTCAAGACAAAGAGCTTAAAGAAGTATATATTAAATAAGTAGAGTAATATATAATATACAATCTAAAGTTAAAAGACAGAATTCAAACTCATGTCATCGCTATGCGAGCATCCAGCGCTAACCAGCCCAAAGACATTTTTGTTGTAGACCATGCCGAGATATATCTCCATGTCTACTCTTATATATACTCCATTCGCTCCTAAATATTGGTCTTTTCAGATTTCAAATGGACTACCACATACATATGTGTATGTAGACATATTTTAGAGTGTAGATTCACTCATTTTGCTACGATTTCTTTTCGTGAAGGGGTCCGATTTGTCCTTGATTTATTTATGAGGTATCCAGATGGCCTTCGCATCACCAAGAAAAGAGGGTAACATCAAAATTATGGACTACTTTTTGAGTATGTTGGTAAGGTCTGGTCATAGTCACTTGTTGAAATCTCTAAAAGACAAATATTTCTCCGTTCGAATACTTGTCATCAAAATGGATAAAAGGAAATGTATCTAGACGTATTTTAGTTTTAGATACATCTATTTTTATCCATTTTGATGACAAGTATTTTCGGACGGAGGGAGTAGAAAACAGAGTTGGTGATGATGGTGTGCATGCCATCCTGCAATATAGGCCGTCGGATTTATATCTAGCGGATAGGAAAGAAACTCTCGCAATTTTGCAAAAATATACCCACACGTCTCTCCACGTTCGCAAATAAGGCCTTCCCTCATTCAGCCTTTTCTCTCACAAGATAAACTACTCATACAAATGCATCTTGATGTTCCGTGCAATGCACGGGCAGCTAGCTAATTTCTTTTAAAATAGTTGCTTCGATAATTGGGTTGAATTGATATATCTTATGTCTGCCCCGAATGATTTCAGATTCACTAGTAGTAACAAAGAAAACGTTGCCTTATTAATTAACAGAAAACAGGGTGAAAACCATCACATGAGGCCGGTAAAAACAAGGCACACTGGGTTCAGCGTCATCGTCCCTATAGCTGTGCGCGCGCGAGAAGTCTACATATCGAGGGGGCTACCGAGCGAGGCACCGAGACACAATGTTTGAGAGAGAAACCAATTGATGATTATGATCA